>JAODGE020013760.1:0-35896 GCA_027574965.2 Ecitophya simulans | reverse complement strand
GAAACGGCGTATATCGCCAATTCTAAGCGGTTTCTATCGTTTTGAGTGCTATTTGCTTGTAGTTTGCAAGGAAACGTGCGAATTTCGTCGATTTTGAGCGAATTACGTCGATTTTGCCTATTTTCAGCGAATCTTGCACTTCGGTCGGCAGAAACAGCGTATATCGCCAATTCTGAGCGGTTTCTAGCGTTTTGAGTGCTATTTTTTTTTTCTTTGGGGTAAAAACGCTTAATGCCAGAGTGTGGGACTTGGGGCTGTGGTGCAAGGCCCCTCACCCACTAAAAACATCCCCTTCGATACAGATGCAGCCGCATNTATATCGCCAATTCTAAGCGGTTTCTATCGTTTTGAGTGCTATTTGCTTGTAGTTTGCCCGGCACCGTGCGCCTTTCGTCGATCTGGCGCGCCTTCCGCCGCTTTTGCCTGTTCTCCCCCCCCCCCCCCCCCCCCCCCCCCGATCACTTGCGTACCTCTCTGTTACTGTTGTTGCTACTTCTTCTTCATTTATTTATGTATTGTGGGGCTGGGGTTTTGGGGAACCTTCACACGCACACACAAAACTCGTCACTAGGCAGTGCGAGCAGTGTCACACACACACACACACACACACACACACACAGACGCACGTTGAAGGCTAGGTGGGTGCGCACAATAGATAAACAGATAAATACACAGAGGGAGCGGGGAGACTATTTGAGCGGACGAGCAGAGGAGAGGAAGAAAAAAGAGGAGGTCTGGGGAGATGTCACAGCCTTTTCTCACACCATTGCACAATGACTTCCAATGGAAGAACCTCTACATGAAGCAGTACGGTGTGTGTACCTACGCGCCGCCGATGCCGCCGAACCCGAGCACGACCACTGGGGCCTTCCCAAAGCGGAAGGACATACAGGCCTTCTTCGGTGACCTCGACGACAACGGTGAGGAGGACTACACCACAGTGGAGACGGTCCACCGGAAGGCATTGTCGCGAAAAGAGACGTTCTTCAGCATCGCTGATAACTTTTGCGACGAGGGGGCCGTGGCAGGCGCCGGCTCCAGTCAAACAAGCGCGCCTGCTCTCCCAGGTGAGAGCAGCGCGGAGGCGTTCATCAAGCACGCGCACTCCGGCGAGGACGGTGCTCCTGATGACACACTGGACGATGATCTCTTTTCAGCCAACTTCTTTGACTTCCTGAAGACCAAGCGCCGCGCGCTAAGCAACGGCGAGATCGACGTGTCGGGTGGCGCAACCCTCGGATCCATGCTCAACAGCGGCAATTTACACAGCGAGGGACTGCCGAGCAGCAGCGTCAATGTGCAGACGTACACGCAGCTGGTGAACCCGCACCGTCTTCCACCAGAGATCTACCGCCTCCAGGTGGACGCATGGGCGCTGCTCATGGACAGCCGTGGCATGGCCTGGCTGGAGCGCGAGGCTGGAGAAAAGGGTCGCAGCGCCACTTCTATTCGCCGGCGCCTGTTGGAGGTCACGAGCGGCACGTCATCGCTGCGCAAAACGTGGGAGGGCCTGGCAGCCGAGAAGAGGAGGGGCCTGGGAAGTGATGCCTCTACCGCCACAGTGCTCACGGAGGAACAGTCCAGCCAGAGTGTGTATGAGAGCTTCACACCATTTTTCGCAGTCATCTCGTCACCCAGTATTGTGCGGCGTCTGCGCGACCAGTTCATGGCCAGCCGCCGGGCACAGGCCCGCGGACTCGACGGCACCGCCGCGGACACCGTCGGGCTACCGCTTTTCAGTCAGTTCGCGACGTGGCGTGAGTGCTATGAGAGCCGCAAGACGTGGAGCCGCACACCGTTCAGCTTTCTTCTTGTGCACGACGCCAGCTATAATTTTGCTCAGATCTCCGCCCTCTACATGCTACTGCGCGTGATTGAGCGCTACACGCACGTGCATAGCAATATCTGTCTGGAATGCCGCAGTAGCCCGATCGACCTGGAAAGCGCAGGGGCGATGCTGGCGCAAGCCCGCACAGCGCGGCGACACGCGGAGATGGAGCGCCACCTGTGCCCGCTCTTCGCTGTACAGCAGATCACGGAGGACGTCCTCGTAATATTTGAGCAGAGCTCGTCACGTACGACGATGAACATGATGATGCAGGTCTGTGCCTTTCTCACTGACACAGTGCTGGACCCAGAGACTGCGTCACGCTTTTTCAGCGCGGAATCACTGCAGCGGCAAAGCGCGCTGGCGTCCCCAGGGAGTGGCTGCGTCCCACAGTCTTCTACCAACTCAAGGAATCCTTCGCGGGTGGGCAGCGACGATGACGGCGGAGACACCAACGAAGATAACGGGGGCACGGCCCAATCCTCCCAGCTCGAGGCCCACCAGAAGCAGCGGCTCGATCTCCTCGCCCTCAAGCGCTTCTCGGACTCGGAGTTTGAGTCGCTGTTCCAGCTCTCCCACTGGTTCATTGATGCTGCGACCGCCAACTCGCGGGTCCCTGTGGACCCCGCACTGCTCCCTGCAATTCCAAGGTTTACTGGACACCCTGAGATGGCGCTGCAGGCGCCCTCGCAGGTGATGCTCAACGCCGCTGACACGTACTCGAACGTCTCCTACACGCCGAAGAGCTCTCGGCAGCTGAGCCCGTCAAAGAGTCGCATTGGCGGCGGCGCGCGCTCCGTGCGCAGTGTGCGCAGCTTGCGGCGTCAGTCGCCCGCCAAAAGTGCCGCCAGCAGCGAGTACATGTCGCTTCCCCCGGTTGCCGCGGATGGGTCGACGAGGACACCAGCGCCGCCGCGGCCGCTGGAGCACTCCTACATCCCCGGGAGGGTCCAGCAGCACATGCCGGTGGGCTCCCTGCTGGAGGCGATTGCGCTGTACGAGGTGCGAGGTGCCCAGGGGCTACCAGGCAAGCAGCGAGAGGACAGCGCGGCGTTGGGCCTGTTCTTCAAGCTGGAGCGCTTTGGCAGCTCCACACGCGACCAGTCCCCGCTGCACGAGCCCGCGCAGCCCGCGCTGCTGCCTCCATTGCCACCATCGGTGTCATCGCAGCAGGGCGGCGGCGGGGCGAGGGAGGAGGTGTTCTCCCCCGCCACGACGCTTCTCGCCACCCCGCTCATTTTTCTTTTGACGTACATCCGCCTGCACGGGGCGCCGTGGCTGAAGCACCTCTTCGACCGGCTCTTCAACATCCTGCGCAGGGAGAGTGTGCTCCTGTACGTGAACCGGCTCGATCTCGAGGAGAGCAGCGTCTCGTCCGCAGGGGGCGGCACCACATCCTCGATCCCAGCGAGCTTTGGAAGCCGCAGTTTTTCATTGAGTCGTGACCTCAACTCGTCCAAGCGGATGGGGACCTCGTTGTCACTGGGAAACCCACCATACAATAACCTTTCTCAGCAGCAGCAACAGCAGCAGCAACTGCTACCACCAAGGCTGACCGCAGACGAGGTAGTGAGCTTTCTGCACCGCATGGAGCGCCTAGAGGACCTTGTGTGTCAGGATATTCAGTACGTTATGAACGAGTTCTTCAGTGCTCTGCACGGCAAGCGGTCCGCGACGCGGCTCCCGCAGGGCATCACAACTCTCGTGACGCAGTTCACCTCCATGATTCACCTGCACTTGTTGAGCAGCGTTGTACACAGACAGGGTGAGAACTTGAGCAGGCCTGATGTGGCGACTAGCAAGGTGCAGGAGTACCTCATGTTCCTCAAGCAGAAGCGCATGGCTGGGAAGGCATTCTGCACTGAACAAGTCTCTGACGTTGCCGTCAGTCGATTAATGAGTAACATTGGGCGGCACCGTCTTGCGAAGTTCATTCTTTTTGACTCTTGGATTTTACCGGCACTGAACAACGCTGTGACGTGTGGGTATCTTTCGGAGTCGTCTTCGATGCATCTGCGATGGAACATTGACGCGTTTGCGCGGTATCTTAAAATCCTCGTCAACTCCCCCTTTAGCGAGTCTGGCAAGGTGAGTGGCAAACACGTCTCAACGGGCGTGAAGCCTGTGCGTGTGCGTCCTGCTGCGGCACCCACTGCGACGGCAGCGGGAGTGGCCAAGCGACGTAAGCCGAACAAGGACAGCACCGCGCCTCCATTCAAGCTGACACTTCCCCCTTACATCACCGGCATCTATGATGTGTCGAGTGGCTGCCTTGTACGAGTGTTCGGTCCTGCCTTAACGCTTATACAGGAAGAGGCCGGTGCCCTCGCTACTGTCCAACAGGACCAGTTGATGACTACCATGTTGGCCACCTCCCGGACGATGGGCTCCCAACAGCACAGCATTGAACTACATACTGCGACACTGCAGGCCACCTCAGCCCAGCACACCGTGCCGGGCACGTCGAGCACAGCCGCCACAGCGTCGTCTGCGCTCCTGGCCAAGGGGGCTTACTTTGTCTCGATGGATGAGGGTAGCTGGGACGACATCTCCGATAGCTTGCACACACTAAACGAGATGATTGGGGTGGTTGGGTATGACCCTGATGAAGATACCGACCTTTTCCACATTGATAGTGCCTCGGCCCCATTCGACGGGCACTGCGCCATGCGTGTGTTGGACATGTTCTGTCGCCGCTCCTCCTGCGAGACTTCAACAAATGTGGTGGTGTCTGAGTTCGAGGTGGCGCCCTCGATGGCCGCCGGCTGCGTGAACAAACTCTTTAATGTGATGACAGGCAGGCACCCCCTCATCGAGCACGCCATCTCCACACACGTGCTGCCCTCGAAGTTTAGCTTCTCGCCATACCTGCACTGCCTCACTGGGGTTCTGCTGCACCCCAAGACGGCCGCGCGGGCGCTGGACAATGTGTATTATAATAGCCGCCGCTTCTATAACACACTTATGCGCCCGGTCGAGGACGAATCGCTGCTGCATCTACTCTCCGCCCTTGTCATGGACAAGGACGACCTCCCTATGGTGGATTCAAATTCCCTGATCCCGCTGGTGTCCTCGATGCCTGGCACTCTGCGGAATGGACGCAAGGCGGCGGCTGAGCGCGGGGCGAAGCGCCAGAAGGTCTCTCTCGCTGAGCGCTACGAGCAGGAGGCCCGTAAGCTAAAGCACCATCACCTTTTCCTCGCCACTGGCGCACAGCCGTCGCCGCGGGGAGTGCAACATCTGCTGGACAACGTTGGACCCAACAACCCCGCAACGATACTGCAGGCGGGCCGGGAGCTGATTGAGCGGGAGACCATGGTAGTGCCAACCTGCTTTGACCCCTGGTGGCGCGCCATGACGACGGCGCTTTGTGTAAAGGCAGTGACAGTATTTTCCGAATGTAGTCCGCAGCACTCCGACGCGTTCCTGCAGTGGTGCCAAAGCAAAGGTGAACAAGCGCGGCGTGAGAACAAGGCCCTCATTGACCTCTACGTCCAGCAGCGAGGAAAGGAACTGTGCACGGCTCCGGAGGCGATGGGTGGGGGGCGTGGGGCGCGGAGATCGACGGACGGGGCGGGCGGTAAACGCAGGAAGAACAATCCTGGAGTGTCCACACGGTGCTCGATGGTGACGAATGGGTCCTCTAGCGGCAACCCGAGAGTACTGCCAACACGGAGGAAAAAGAAGCGCCGGCAGAAGTCGAAGCCGCGGCGGGCAGCGAAATGAGCGGAAGCCGGATGGTGTTGGCGGCGGCGATTGCATGTGTGTGTTATGTACATTAGTAAAGTGCAGGTTCCACCTACTCTTTTTTTCTCCCATTTTGCACAAGAGTCGAGTTTTTTTTAGATATATTTATTTTTATTGTGGTCTTCTCTTGCAGGCATGAGAGGAGGGGAGGGAATACTAACGCGAGGGTATCTCTCTGACGTGATCTTTCTGGGGGAGGAGGGGGGGGGGAATTGCTTCTCTCGCCTCTGTGCCCATCAGCCATGCTCTGTGCTTTCTCTCTCTCTACCAACTCACTACTCGATACCTCTCTCACACACACGCACATTCACACTTTATTCATCATTCACCCTGTCGGCCAATCAATGGCAAACACCAACACAATCATAACAGGAACCGGACAACGCCAAGTCCTCGTGACAAACATATGCGAACTTACAGTACACTGACATTTCCGTTAGTGTCTCTCTTCTTTAATAGTAATTCAAATGATGCGAACACGTACTACCAAGGACAGTGTTCCACCGTCATCTGGGAGGAGGCCACGGCAAAAGAAACCGATCAGATCGACTTGTGGCCCCACACACGCACTTCACACAAAATCGCAGTCACGGCAGCACTCACAGTCCGCGCAGGGGTGTTACAGAGAGGACGGCACCGCCTCTGCAGAACCCTTCGATCAGGACACTGATGACCACTCCAGTATACCATATGCAAGTTGGGAGCCGTTCTGTCAGTACACGAGCAGCAGTGCGTCGAGCGGGGATGGAGCAGCACACCGGGTGAGCGGTGGCTGTGACATGACAGACTTAGCCCCCTTTGCTGCAGTGGACACACCTGAAGAGAAGCTGGAGAGCAACACGCGTGCAGCCACCATGCCGAGCCGTACTGAGAAGGACACAACACCGGCTGCCACCGCGGCCAGTAGCGTCGCGGGTCCAAGCAGCAGCAGTAGTACCTTGGCCGCATCTCTGTGGCTCATGCCAGCTCTGTCCCAGCGGGATCTGCGTGGCATGTGCGACGTGCTAGACGTCGACAGAGACGGCGTCGTCAGCACCGATGATCTGATCGCCTTTGCCACGCTGCACCAGGACTATATCTTCACCCCATTCCTGCCGGAGGTGTCACAGTACGCTCAAGATGATGGCGCAGCCGGGCCGCGGCACACTGGGAGGCGGGCCTGCAGCGCTGCGGAGCTGCGCGATCTGATCACTTTATTAGTGAACATTGGTCTTCTTGCTTTCTTGGGAAACCATCTCGCCCCGCAGCTGCTGTCGCAACCACTGGCGAGCCAGCGGCCCTCTTCCGAACATGCGCGGACCTCCTCCATTCTCTACACGGAGGAGGAGGGCGAGGAGGAGGAGGGAGTGGACGGCGATTGCGACTGCGAGGGTGACCATTTTCTTGAGGAATCGATCTGCTTTCGCCCAGTCATTGTCACCCCCTCCTTTGTGTCACCAGAGGTTGTCTGCGCGCTCTACGCAGAGGTGCGAGCGTGCATGGAGGCTTTTAGCACGAGCACTAGCCAGCTTCTCTGGTCCCCGTTACCAAACCCCGCCTGGACAAGCAGCGTAGAGGACGTAGCCATGGAGCAGATGGTGCTGCTGATGCGCGTCCGGCGCATGCTTGAGCTCAGCTTGCGATTATATGACCGCAACGGTAGTTCGGCTCACCCACGTGTAAGTGTCTCGCTTTCTAGCTCCTTCGCTCGCACGCCGAGGTGGATGGAGGGCGTGAGTGCTGCTGCAGATACCGATCTGGCCTCTGTGCTCCCCGCACTCCACTGGCGCGGCCAAGCTCTCGCTGCGGTTACCAGTGCCGCCGAGAGTGATGGCCTATCGCTGTGCCAGCGGGGAAAGCGCGCACTCTTGATCGTTCTGCGGCATGCGCTATCCAAGACGCCGTCGTCGCAGACTCCGCTCCACCACATCCGGCCCACATTGAAAGCGTACGCACACCGCCCGGAGGTGGCCTCGCTCTTCTCCGCCCTCGTAATCCACCCCTGCGGAGGACACAGTGGCCAGGACAGCAGCACAAGCAGCAGTGACGACGAGGCCGTGGGGGCAGGCGGGGCGCGGAGCGACAGAGGGCCAGGTGCTCACCGGGGCCGATGGACGCCTGCACACATACGTCACAGCCCGAAGCTTCTCGAGCTGCTGCCCCACCTGCCGCTCTTCGGCATTGGCGGCGGTGGCGGATCTGCGATGTGTGAGTCCTGGGTATCAGGTGTACGACCGTCGCATTGGGCAGCACTGCCGATTGCTCTGTCCGCGTTGTTATGCTGGTGCCTCAGTGTGTGGTGTCCATGGCCTGCGGTGGCGGTAGCGGCGGCGGTGGCTGCGCTGGCTGTGCGCTCCGTAGCAGTGACGGAGCTGCGTGGGCTGTGCGAACTGGCAGTGTACTTGCCACCAGTGGATCTGCAGGGGGCGTCGCAGCCGCTGGGGATAGCCGCGGGTGATGCACGGCCCTTGGCCGCCCTCCATGCTGGCGAGAGCATATATAGGCTCAGGTGCCGCAACGTGGTGAGTGCTGTGCTCTCTGTGACCACTAAGAGGGGCGTCTGGGCGATGAGGCAGTGTGAAGTGGCGGAGCGGTTGGCAGCGGATGTGCTGGCCAGTGTTGGTTCGCCAGTCATGATACTGGATAGCACCGCCGGCGATCCCGGCTCCCCTGCCGTGACACTGTACCGTGTGCCGCTTCACCTTGTGCTGGAAATGGTGCGCGTGGTGGCAGTGGTCAAGACTCTTCTTCTCGTTGATGCCTGTGCGGCCGTCGAAGAGATGCCGATCCGCATTTTCCTCGAGCATATTCTGGCACACGTGTACTTGCCCTCTCTAACGTTTGCATCAGCGATGGGTGCCTCACAGCGAGATCGCAGCCGTTGCGGCAATGGCGCTCCTGACGGCCGCTCATCCGCGCAGCCGCCACCATCTGTCGTGACGCGTGATGCGCTGGTCGGTGGCGGGTCACTGCTGCATCGTGTGACAATGAGTGCTACTTCCGCTGCTGTGGCTGCCAGTGGCAGTGCTGACCTACGGCGGCAGCGGGACTGGGCGTCGCGGCAGAATATCAATGAGGCAGATGAGATAGCAGATCACCTCCTGCGTCAGTGCTTCCCATGGACGGAGGATTTCTGTACAAGTGATGGGACGGGCTGTGTGGCGCGGCATCTCAGCACACGGCACGAGCAGCTCGTTGGCTTGCTCACCCCGGACTGCGAGCCCACCGCTATGAGTGCCGCCAGCCACTGCTCTAACACAGCTCAGACATCCTCACCAATCCCCATAGTAGCAGCCACGCCTGCGGCTGCAGTGGCGGCGGACGCCGTGCTAACACAGGTGCCCTTCCTGCTAGCGAGGAGTGGGGAGGCGTTGGCGGTGTTGGCTGTGCAGGCGCTCCTCCTCACTGCCCCGGAGCCTTCACAGGTGTCCGTCGCTGCGCCGCGGCTTCTGCGCGCGCTGGTTGTGGTGACGCGACTGGTGGAGAGGGTAACGACCGGCGGGGTGGGGGAAGGTGGCGCGCAGAATCTGGAGGAGCGCCGCCGTCTCACTGCACGACAACTTGGGAAAGTAGAAGGGCTGCTCTACAGGTTCCAGCGTCTGCAGGCAGCCACTTGGAATCATTCGCTCACCGAAGCTTCGGACTGCGGCTCTGTTGCAAGGATCCGATATGTGTGCGGTATGGACAGCTGAATACCCTCACTGTCTCTCCTATATTTGTCGTCGCTCCGACGTGCTATGATCGAGGTGGTGGTGACTCTCTGTGTGTGTATGTGTGCTGTGTATGTGCTATGTGAAGGTGGAGCGCGTGTAGACGCTGTCCGAATAATAGCACATTATGGTTTTGGGCCAGCAAGGCGCGTTATTGGCGTGCCGTAGTGGGGTGCATCTGATGAGTCCCCGAAGGATCCTTCCCACCATCCCCTATCACTTCACGTTTTTTTGAGTGGTATGAACTGTAGAGGAGGGAGGGTGAGCAGAGAAAGTATGTATGTGTGATTTCGCCACTATATGAGTTAGTTTTTTGTGTTTGTTTGTTTTGCGCATTAATGGGGGCTGAGTGTTACATTAGATCATCATGGCACCCAAGTCACAGATTTTTTTTATCTGTATTGGTATCGTTGTGTTGCTTCTGCTGTCGCCGGGGTTGTATGGTGTCCTTTGATTGCATAGCGATGGGCGCATTTCCTTCGTGTTCTCCTGTTCTCTCATGATTCCACTGATTGGTGAAGGAGTTTCCCTTTTTTTGTTGTTGATATTCGTTTGTTTGCTTTGGCTATGTGCTGTTGTTGACTGTGGGTCATTGCAGACACACATTCATATATAAATACGTACACGTAAGCGGACCTCAGACCGTGGTATCATTTTTTTGCTTTGGTTGTCGTCTTCTTCGTCATTGCTGCTGCGTTCTCACTTTCACCCCACCTCTGACCACAGATCTGAAATGGCCACGCCGGACCAATATGCCGGAGCTACAGGCGAGGATTCAACACGGGACCAGGGACCGGTGGGGTCATGCAACAGCGCCACTTCAACGGTGCTGTGGCTCGCCAAAACGCTCGCAGACAGCCTCTGCGAAAACGCGAATATATTTCTGATTGCACAAAATGCAATGGATGCTGCTATATTTGATCTTCACGCTCTCTGTATGTACTACGCTGAACTGCGCTATACGTTGCCAATTGCAGAATGCACAGACAGCCACTAAGAACGATGAGGTGCAGTGTATCTCCCATCGACGTATATGTGCATGAGTTCGAGGTCTGTATTTTTTTTTTATGATGCCGTAGAATAAACACGCTTACCCTTGGTATCACCGATACCACAACAGAATATAATATATATATATATGTGTATCTGTGTTCATTCCCTTTATCACTTGAGACATTCACAAAACGTCACACACACACACACACACACACGAAAATGAGGGCAGACCATCTCCGTTAGGTGTGTATCCCTCAAACAACAAAAAAGATAGTGTTCGAGTCTGCTTTCCATTGCTATCACTGATGAATGCCCCCTTCCTTCCTCTCTAATTCCAACGCCCCCTCTCCACCTTCTCCTCACTACATCTCTGCGCAGCCACACGGCGACAAATATATATATATATATAAGAAAAGAGGAATAGAAAGAAGAAACACAGACACACAGCACAGCTGATTCGTATAGTACGGAGTTTTCTACCCGTTCCTTACTTTCACTTTCTTTTTCTTCTTAACGTTTATTGAGCGCAGTATTTCAGGGCTTATATATATATATACCCGTATTTGCGTCATCGTTGAGTTATCGATATTTCTAATAGCTTATTTTTTTTTCTGTTTTTTTTTTTCTCTTTATTGTTGTCTCGTGGTGTACCAGTGAACGTTTATTCAACAGCAGACCGTGTGTCTGATATCAGGTCGTCCCTGTCGAGCGTCATACGCGACTTTATTTATAGAGTGAGAGAGAGAGAGAGAGAGAAAAAAGGCGAAGGAAAACCACCACAACAAAAAAGAGATATGTCGGCTATCACCAGCCCTGTGACGGCCAGCCCCGTGATGGCGGAGGCCAGCGTGGAGGTCACAAGCACAGCTGCGCAGTGCTTTCACCACGTAGAGCCCTTTGGCGAGGGCTTCTGTGTGGTGGTGGAGTCGCCGTATTTGCGCGTGGGGTTGCTCACGCTTGGCGCCTCGCTCAACTCCGTGCAGGTCCGTAACCCACACGTGCCTGACGAGTACGTGGAGGTGTGCTTGGGATTTACTGACGCCGAGGAGTGTGTGCAGCCCGGGGCAGTGATTGGCGCAACCTGCGGGCGCTTTGCCGGCCGCATCGGTGAAGGCGAGTTTGATCTCAACGGAACCAACTACAAGCTTCTGCAGAACTATGGCGGCCACACCC
Organism: Ecitophya simulans; assembly: GCA_027574965.2. NCBI lineage: Eukaryota > Metazoa > Arthropoda > Insecta > Coleoptera > Staphylinidae > Ecitophya > Ecitophya simulans. The sequence goes on along the minus strand of JAODGE020013760.1, from coordinate 24,463 downwards.
TGCATGGGGGCCCGGGCGGGTTCGGCAAGAAGCAGTGGAAGTATCTCATTAGTGACGGCGAGGATGAAATCGGCGTGGCCTTCCACCTAGCCTCGCCTCACCTTGATCAGGGCTTTCCCGGCGAGCTATTTGTTACCGCCACCTATAGTATCAGCAAGCATGCACCATTGATCAAGATCGAGCACATCGCGGCACTTTCCGACAGCACTCCGGTTGCTGCCACAATTGTAAATCTGACCAATCATGCATACTGGAACCTCAACGGTGTCCCTCGTCCTGGCAGCCCTGCAGAGAGTGTGCCCCTGCCTGTACCCGTGCACAATCACTATCTGCAACTGAAGGCGAAGTACTTTGTTGATACCAGCAACCAGCTCATCCCTGGCGGGGAGATGGTGGACACAGAGGGCACCGCGCACAACTACTCTGAGCTGAGGTGCATTGCAGCTGGCATGGAGGCCACAGCGGAGCAGGGCCGCGACCCCTCCGGCTACGACGACCCCGTCGCACTGGAGACGTGGGACTGCACGCTGCGTGAGGCCGCGGTGATGTACAGCCCGGCCACGAAGCTGCAGATGCGGGTGTGCACTACATGCCCAGCCGTTGTGGTCTATACGGCCAATCACCTCCCCGATGTCACCAATGGTTCTAAGGGGCAGCGCTTCCAGCGGCACAGCGGCATCTGCCTGCAGTGCCAGTACTTTCCTAACAGTCCCAACGTGCCCACGTTCCCCTCCACGACGCTCAACAAGGGCGAGACCTACTCGGAGGTGACCACGCACGAGTTCAAGTTTCTGGCGGCGTCGCCAATATAGTGGGAGTACCGAGGATGTGCCGAATGATCGGCACCGTTCACAAGACTAGCGTTGTTTGTGGTAGCGTGTGGGCGTCCTTCTATTTTTTTTTTGTGTGTGTGTGGGTGTTTCGTTTCATTCTTGTGTGAAGGGGGATACATGTTTATTTATATCTATTAGCTGATTGGTTTGTTTGCTCCAGTTTCGCTCCGTATGCGTCCAGTGAAGGGTGTGTGTCTGTGTGATGTGTGTGCGCGTAAATCTGCATTGAGCCTCACATGATTTTTCTACCCGTTGTAGTCACTCCCTCCCCCTCACCTTTCTGACCCTCTTGTTTTTGGGTTACTGTTCGTTTGTTGTGCCTTTCTATTCTCTTTTTTTATGGTTTGTTCAACAATGGCGGCTGCGATGAAATTCCGGTATTGTGTTCACTGTAGTATCTGTGTGTGTGTATGTGCGCGCTTGGGTGTGTGTGCTCCTTCATCCATTCGTCCCTCCCCCCCCCCCCTCCCCCCCCTATGTAGGCAGATCAACGGTGTTACTATTATCACTATTAATTTCCCCTTTTTGTTGTCGATGTTGTTGTTTGGGGGAGAGAAGGAGGTTGAGTGCGCGTGTGTCTGTGTGTGTGTTGGGGGCGGGTGTACAGGGGGCACCCTCCTCCCGTCCCCCGCGCCATTTTACTCGTCTCTTCTCTTGCAAGCAGAGAGAAAGCGGAGAGAAAAAAAAAGAAGAAATGGCCAGAGGTAAACCAGTCAATTGAGTTAGTTTGCCGGTACATAGGAATACTTTTGTCAACGAGAGTGGCGCTAACTGGTGGTCAATGTCTCCTCTTGTTAAAACACGCACGTACACACGCACTCAGATGTAAGTGATTTGGTTTACATGTGAGCATACATCTCCGCAAAAAAGAGAGTGGCCCCTCGGATAACTGATTTCTCTCCCCCTTTTTTCTCTTTACTTGTGATCTCTAATACTGCTAACATATGCACGCGTGTGCATCTGTGACGGTGAACAACACATTAAGGCGCACACATACATCCCTTGCATGCGATGAATGTGGTCACAACGTACTTCAAAGTGAAGCGTCTGCCTGGTACCATCAACATTGGCGGCGGACTCTTCCAAAGTAGCGCAGAGCGGCAGCGCGAGTACATCGAGTGTCTCTCCCGGAACGCACAGCACAGCGGTGTTGAAACGGTCCACCTCCTTGTGGAGGGTAAGGCGGCCTATGACCATCTCATCTCTGAGACCATACCGATGTTGAGCTTGGCTCAGCGGGCCAAGGTGCTCCCCGTGCTGTGGTCCGCACCCGGCATGCCCGTCTACTCTGACCTCTTTACATACGCAAACAGAATACTCCGCGGCCAGCTGACAATGATCTGCAACGCGGACGTTTACCTCTCCGCCACGCACTTCTCTGTGCCCAACGTACAACGCCTCTTCACTGTCTTTGACCAGGCGTGCACACGCACACGTAAGAGCCCCTCTCCTCGTCTTGCGCTAGCGCTGACGCGCCACGAGAGCGACTGTGCGGTTGACGCCCCACTGATTCACGAGTACAGGGGGTCACACGACGCCTTCATTATATGCCCCCCGCTCTCTGGCCCATTTGTCGCCGCTGTGGGGCACCCACAAAACTGCTACAAGTCGGAGAACGTGGTGATCTACGAGCTGCAGAGAGCAAACTATGTGGTCCTGAACCCCTGCGTAGATTTGCGCCTTGTGCATCTTCATGCAGCGGATCTCCGACAATGGTACCCATCTGTCGATGACAGCCGGTACGCCAAGGCACCACCACTGACTCTGCGTAAGGCATGGAAGGCCATCGACGGTCTTGGAGGAGGGGAAGAGGGGAGGGGGCCGGTGAGCACTGTGGAAGTGAAGTGAGTGAGCGGTGGGTGTCATGAGAGTGTCCTGCTGACGTACTACAAAAATCTGAAAAAGGTGAAAAACAACTAAACAGTTTCATAACAAGCACGCGGAGATCACGCAAATGCGTTGATATAACTGTGAGACGCATCACCTGTGAGAGCGCAGCTGTTTCTATTTCGGAAAAGTGATTGAAGTTACCAATCTTCATTTTCAGGGATGCCAATTCCACTGGCAGTCAACAGTCATCTGCCCCTTTTTTGTTGTTCTGTTCCTTCTTTTCCATACTCCAGTTTGTGTACTACGTTACACAATATCTACAAGCACACAAATACATACATACATATATATTTTTACATATATTTAGAAGTGAGGTACTCAATATTTGTAGTCTTCCAGCTACATTATAATTTTTTTTTCAGGTGGCGCTGCTGTGTATGCTATTCTTAAAGTCCTATTTTCTCAAAAAAGAAAGCCAGATCTAATTCGTGTAATGGAACGCCGCGTCACAGCTTCTCCACCGCAGCGTCTCTCCAATTCACCAGCAGAGCAGAACGATTCGCAGTCCACCTTCGCTCCGGGTCGCCATGGCGAGCGCTCGCGTTACCCGATCACCCCGGCGAGTGGCCTGACCTCCATGGCGACCAGAGATGACACCGCCGTCTCCCTCTCCACCAAAGATGCCAATGAGGGAATGCAAAGCATGACGCGGGATCGCGGTACCGGCGGCGCTGCATCGCGCAATCGCGGTGACTTTTTGGAGGAGGTGCTGGTCTCTGAAGTGATAGTTCCGGGCCTTGTTGACAAGGCACCGAAGGCAGTGGAGGGAATGGAGTACGGTGATTCCACTCCATCTATGATGGAAGGGGACATGCTGCCAGACAAACTGCGCACGGACATGGACACCGGAAGCGACAGTAGCGGCGGTATTTCGGGCTGGTTCAAAACACTGAAGCTCACCTATCTCTATACTGTGACTGACGTACGGCGACGACCGCGGAACACATTAATTGGCGTAGCGGCAGTGTTTCTCCTCGTGTTTTTCACTGGTGTGGTGCTACTTGGCATCTGGAAGGCGCCATATATCTTTCTGCGACTCATAGAGCTGAGCACTAGTGAGGCGGATATCGTTCTTTATGGGGCCAACTCTGCTCCAGTGGTAAACTACACGGCACTGAACAGCCGTCTCTTGTCGGGCCAGGAGGTGCGGGGGGCGGCACCGCGGTGGGTGCTGCGAGCATCCATGAGCGCGGGCGTACCTTCTGCACTCAGCGGCCTCCTGGGGGGCGGTGCATCATGCACTCACTCGACAGCTGTGTCCACTGGTGCGAATATTCTCGTGGTAGACTCGGAGAAAGAGAAGGCCATTGGGCTGGGCCGTGGGTGGAAGCTGCCAATACTCCGGTACAACCAAACACAAGTGTACTACTCCGCCGCGGACTATATCGACGTCTCACCAGAAGGTAACGATCAGGTGAATTTCTTGTTGGATTACAACGCCCTCAGCGCTTTTGCGGGCCTCCCCATCATGGACAGATTTATCGTAGAGCGGCCAGACGCGGTTACAGATCCTGTCTCGCTCTTTTGGTGGATCTTCTTCGAAAGCAACCACATCACTGAGGACTCCGTCAATGTTCTCGAGTACGTGAATCTGCGACTTGGTGCCACGCTTGAGAGCACAATCAAGGACATAGAGGGTAAGTACCCGTACGCGTTCGGCAACGTCGCCCTGCTGGACAGTCGCTACGTGATAAAGATGCTGGTCGAACAAAGCCGCTTCCTGCAGTTTCCCATGCCGCCGGTCCCCCCGCTCTCTGGAGATGATTCGGACAGCAGCAACTCCGCGCCACAGACGCTCGGGGAGCTGCTGGGGATAACACCGGAGTCGGTAGAGACCTTCAACCTGGGTGAGTTTGCGATGATGGTGGCTGCTGTGCTCAATGACCGCTACAAGATGTACTACGCAGATACAGCGGAGAGGAGTCGTTACATGGTGAGGAAGAGCAATGCGATGATGGTGGCCGCCGGGATTGACTTCCCGGGTAACGTGGAGTACCCGCTAATCTCCGCCATGAACACAATGGATATGTTCAAGATCCTGATGGTGTCTTCCTTCATCACTGTGGTGGTGTGCATCGCTGTGCTCGGGGCCATACTGATGCTTGCTCTCTTACGCATTAACGCTGACGAACGGCAATGCGAGCTGGCGATCATTCGTTCCCAGGGTATGCCAAGGAAACGCCTAGTCCTCATCTTCCTCGCGCAAACGCTCACCTTCACTGTACCAGGGACCGTCCTCAGCGTGGTATGCGTCTTCGCCATCAATGCCGCAATGGAGGCCATCATGGCCAACTTCACGCTTGCCCCCGCCAAGCTGACGGAGCTCCCGGTCGCTGTCGGCATCATCTGTGCAGTGCTGGGGATGGTAATACCACTCATTGCCACCTGGGGTCCCATCAGCCGCGCTCTCGGCGTGAACCTACGCGATGCCCTGAACGTCATCCAACAGTCGACCACCGCTGCCTACGTGGAGGCACTGCGGCTGGAAGACATCGGCCTCTCTATGTGGCAGATTCTCCTCGGCTTCTTCCTCGTAGTGGCTGGCTTCATGGTGTATTATCTCATGCCGTACGCTTTTGTATATCAAAACATGATGCTTTTTTTTGTCCTCCTGGACATCATCCTGGTCTGCATGGTGGTCGGGCTCTGCATGATACTCTACGTGGCGGAGTCCTGGGTTGAGAGAGCGGTACTTTACATGCTGCTGTGGGGCAGTGAGCGGCGTCTGCACACCCTCATCGAGCGCAACCTGCACAGCCACCGCGAGCGCAACTCGAAGGCGTACATGATGTTTCTGCTCAGTGTTGGCTGCCTGGTTGCCGCAGGGGCCATGTTCTCCATGCTCTCGAATATCAGTAGTTCACTTGCAGAGCTCACGAATGGAGCACACATTATCGTCACCTCATCGTCCTTCAAAGTCCCACTCGACACCGTCGCCATTGATAGCTTCTTAAGCACACAGGGCAGTGAGTACGTACTGAATTGGGCGTACAGCTCCTTCCCACTGCACAACTACCCGCAAGTAAGCGGAAACACGTATATTGCCAACTTCGTTGGTGGATACAGATCTATTGGGGTGACCGCGGTCTCCGATAGATTCGTCGACGCCGTGTACAGCGATTACGTTATGATCGACACGTTCAACTTTAATTACCGGAACGGCTACGACAGGAAGGACGTGGTTCGCAGTATGTATAACAGTCCACCAAGTCCGGCCTTCAGCGCAGAACATTATAGTGAACCTCATCGAATTTGCACCGGGCTGCCGGAGGGCCGCACAGGCGAGGCTCTTGCAGCAGCCAACATCACCTGGAGGCAGCAGTTTACCGTTCCATTCCTGGTTGCGTCTGCGGTGAAGACGGAGGTGGGGATTGACATTCACTCGTTCGCAAGGCTCATGTATACATACACCGTTGAGGGCGTTGGCTCAGTCCAGTCCAGTGTGTACATGGAGCCCCGCGCTCTGATGAAGAGGGTCTCTGGCTTCGTGGCAATGTCGTCGCTTCCAGTGCTCTTCAGAAGTGGCACCATCCTCGTCCCCGAGACCGACTTCGCGAAGCTGCTGAACCCGGTGGAGATGGACTTCCCCAATAACAGCAGAAGCAATTACACACTGCGAAGCAATGCCGTCACGGAGATACGCAATCGCACTCTGTATGTTCGGCTACGCCATGGGGTGGGAAAGAAGCAGCGGGAGTCCTTCGCAAACGCACTACAGTCGTATATTGATCGTGTGTATCACACCACAGTGGATACGCAAGTGCTCGTGGAGAACATGCGCTCTGTGCAGAACATGATCATGTACTTGTTCTACTTCACCGCTGCAGTGTGTATTGTGCTGTGTGCCTTCATGATGTGGGTGACCTTCATCTCCAACGTGCATCTCAACGCTTGGACGTTTGGTGTGCTCCGCTCGATTGGCTTTCGCATGCCACAGCTCATTCGCAGTGCCATTTACGAAGCTCTCTGCATCGTTATATCTGCTTTTGTTCTCGGCGTCGCGATTGGGGTTGTTGTCGGCGTCACCCTCACTCTGCAGTTCAGTCGCATACTGGTGCTACCGTTCCAGTTTGACATGCCGTACATCCTAATCTTCATTATATTCGGCCTAGCACTCGCGGCTGCGGTCTTGGGCTCCACCATACCGTGCTTGAGCATGCAGTCTCACTCCATTTCCTCCGTATTAAAGGGTTTGTAGGGGTCATACATACATACATATATATCTATATCTATATCTATATGTACGCTTATATTTATCTATTTACGTATATATGTGTGTTTGTTGGTGTATTCATATGTATGATGTTCATTTATTTACTTGCCCCTTTTTTCTAAAGAAATACTGCTGCAGTCGTAATTCGCACGTTTCTAGGGTAACATATACTTGGCATGCAACCATCACGACGATTCACCGACACCTCTGCCGACGGCGTGAGGGCGGGGGGGGGGGTGGAGGGCTTGGATATGGGGATACTGTTCATTACATACAAATTTAAGAGTCGTGTGATTTAGCTAGCGTATGATTGACTCCCTCTCACTGTCTCTGGCACACGCACGCACGCACACACGTACACACGCACAGGTTCATCGTGTCTCTGACACTCGGTCCTGTATATATATATATATATAATTATTATGGCCATTGCGCTAGGAAGTACATTGTAAAGTTTCCACGAGGATATAGCTGTTCATTAACAGCTCTATGCGTTGTTGTTGCTGTTTTGCCGTTGATAATGTTGCACCCGCGAGTGTCTTTCGCACATACACACACGCAAAAAAGAGAAGCACACAAACAGAAACGCACATGTACACTCATAAGCATGTACGCAGTGGGATGAACGCAGGTCAGGGAACGCTCGATCCGCCTTCTCCCCCCTTCCCCAATCCATTCAGCGATCACCTCTCTCGCACCACAACTGACATCAAGACATTATGTTAACTATATACGTGCGTCTTCTTTCAGCCCTCTCTCTCTATTTTTTTGTTGTTGTTCCTCCGTTGGTGTGTGTGTGTGTGTTGTGTCTGTACCTGTGCGAGACCGTCGCCAGTAGCGCACACGTACCATTGCTTGCGCCGTTCACCCCCCAGTGCTGTGTGTTTTGGCTCGGTGTCTCTCAGGCGAAAAAAAAAAAACACGTGTCCTCACTGGACACGCTTGGAAATGGGGAGTGGCGGGAGCAGCGGGGCGATGGAGGAAACGCAGGGACCCCACTGCGAGGCACACACCATATGCGGACACACCGCAGAGGGAGTGCCCGCCTACAGCAACGGCCACTCGAACCGATTCGCGAATGAGAAGCACCAGATGAATGGCCTTTTCATGGGCTACAAGTGGCAGTGCGTGGAGTTCGCGCGGCGCTGGCTGTGGGTCACCAAGGGGCTTCTCCTCCCGGAGCGCCGGACAGCGTATGGGTTCAAAGACATTGAGTACGTCCGCCGGCCTATTACTAGGTTAGAGAGTGGCAGCGACGGAGAGACGACAGCGGACTACAGTGGTGTGGAGTTTGTGAAGGTACCCTGTCGCTATGTTCCACGTGGAGCTCCTCATCCACCCTCACCAGGGAGCTTGATCATTTACCCAATTAGCTGGGGCAGTCCATGGGGGCATATTGGTGTGATCACCGATGTGAACCTGGAGGAGAGCACCGTCTATGTAGCTGATCAGAACCGCTACTTCTACAGCTGGGACAACCGGACTTACAGCGCCTCCTTTAAACTGGACTATGTCAAGGGAGGATATTATATTCGTGACAGGGAGGGTGAGTGCCAGGGGTGGGTAGAGTTTGATGAGTAGAGGAGGGGCGGGATGCTTCTCACTGCTCGCCTGGAGCGCCACTTCGGCTTTTATGTTGCTGTTTTTTTTTGCTGAGCACCTGCGAGTCTATGTTCTCCAACTCTCTCTCTCCTTCTATCTAATTGTGCCCCGTGCACTGAGACGACGCGATTTATTTATTACTATTATGGCTTGGCTTGCCCTCTCCTTCCCCCGCCCCCCCCCTTCCCTGAGGCGATACAGAGGTGCCCCCGCTTGTGGAAGTCCAGTTAGTGATGTGGCTTCTAATCATTGCGACTTATTTATTTATGTACCTTTTTTTATTATCCACTGCGAGTGTGCGGTGCTGATTGCCGGGCGTTTCTTCTCTCTCTTTCCTATTTCCCTTGTTTTTTCACCCTATTGAATACGACGGCTGCCACGCAGACACGCTGCCGCAACAACAATAAACAAGGAGCCCACCGATGCGTGGTGTGTGTGTGCGCGCGCATGTGTGTGTGTGTGGTGTGTCATCTCTAATATTGAACAGACGACCACGACAGGGGTCGGCGAATTGACGGAGCTCCCTCACGTTCTCCTCTTCATTTGCATTTTGTGTGGAACGTAGGGTGCGCTGCTATGCCAACCCCATGTGTATATATATATATATATATATATATATATATATGTAAGCATGAGTGTTTCGATGTGCGCGTCTGTGCGGAGTGCTTTCTTCTTTTGGTGGTGAGCTCCCTTCCCCACCCCCGGGTGTGCGCAGCACGTAATGCCTCTGACACAAAAAAAAGAAAACATGAATGGGTGTGGCTCTCACTTTATTCAGTACGATTCGGAATGGGGGTTACTGCGGTGGCACGCTTATTCTCACCTTCTCCTTCTCTCTTTCGTTATCTGGGGCCATTGATCGTCCTGTTTGTCCCTGGGCAACGGCACTTTATAAGGAGCGCAGCGACACACACACCAGCTGAAAGGGAGAGATAGCATTAGCCGGGTAGTTGAGGGGGGCACCTACATAACGCCTCCCCCTCTTTCTGTCTCTCGATGAAGTGTGTAGAGTCACAACATTTATGAATCCGTCATCACCTTTTTATGGAGCTGGCCAGTGCGGGCTCCATCCAGCCGTGCTAACAGAGGAGCTGTTTGTCCCTCTGAGTGAGCACCCACGCGGAGTGGTGCTACAGAACGCAGGCACTGTGATTGTGAGATTACATGCCATTGACGACAGAGGGCTCATCCACAGGGGCACCATCGCTCTCCTCGACTGCAGCCGCAAGTGATTGCAGGCTCTTGGTCAAATCGACCTCACTATCCGCCTCAGCGAAGTCACGAAAGCACTACCCTTCCTCTCACCGGACTGGAGGTACTTCGCGATCGAGGTGGCATCCAACGCACTGCCGAGCCATGTTGCGGGCGACGCAGCGCCAACACCCTTTATCGTGCTGGCCGGGAACCCCCGGGCGCTGGATGCCGCATCTGTGCCCCTTTCCAATGGCGAGCCGTACATCGAAGCTGCGGTTCTGCAGTGGCAGCATGACCACACCACCTCCATGGGGCTATCGGCGCCCCCTCCTCTTCAGAGTATAGCGTTCCCACTTGCCGAGGGCGGCCACCACTTCTGTGACTGCTACGGCGCGCCGCAGGCGGAGACGATCTGGGAACTACCCGTCGAGCTTATGCACCACAGTCCACATGGTCTACTCGTTTTTTACCCCCCATCGTGGGTGCACGTAGCGATGGCTTATGGCAAAGGTGTGCTGAAGCGGAGGCTGTGCGCTGCGCTGGATCTGGTGGAGTTGCTAGAGGTGGAGGGCGAAGACGGCGCGGTGGACACCACCCCGCAAGCAGTACAGCGCCGAGCGTGCTGGGGTATCCTGATGCGCTGGATTGACGAGCAGCTGGGGAACTGCATGCCGCCGCACCACTTCCATCTGGCCTGGGACATGGTGAGTCGATTACTTGTCCTGCAGGAACAGGTGCAGCTGGAGAGACTGTGTGAACTCGACACTGCCCGCGCTGGCGGCCGGGAGTCTGCGGTGGGTGGTGAGCTCTCTGCCACTGCGGCGGCACCGCGGCGGCTGCGGAGGGAGTGATCACTCTGGGGGTAATGAGGAGTGAAAGGCCGAAGAAGAGTAAGTAGGGGGGCGGGAGGCGGACATCACCTGCAAAACACAGTCCGCATGCCTCACTTTCTCCATTTTGCGATTACATTTCACAGACACACACACACAGAAACTTGATACAATGATTATGTCGCTAGAGCATTCTCTATGCGGTTTGTGTGTATGTTCACAATCACTTTTAAGAGTGAGGGAGGAGGGGTGTGTGTGTGACAGTGTCATATGATGAACAGACACAGCGCTCATAGTCCCCTATCCCCCAACTCCTGAAAATCTTATTTATATAATTGGGAATATATGATCAGCCGTACACCTGCATTGAATTATACTGCATCTGGCATAGTGCCCGTGAGCTTTGGATTATCTCTGTTTCCTATGGGTTCACTCGCCCTTCACACTCCCTTTCTGTCTTTCTTTTATTACTTCTCCGCGCATTTGCCACGGCATGCACATTCGCAACCCACACCTCAGCGAGTGGTGTAAGTGCTCATTTCTCTCTCTTGCTCTAGACCACCCCACCTACAGACAGATAAACAGACAGACGCACGAGTCCAGTTTACACAGTTAGCGTTTATTGTCATCTCTTCCCCCCTTCTTGATCTAACGCTTGAATCGCAATGTTCCGTCGTAGCTGCTGTTTGCTTGCTGCGGTGCCGGTGGTGCACAACTTCATTAATGGCAAGTTGACTCCTTCTGCGGCCACCACCTTCTTTGGTATCCACAACCCCGCCACTGGTGAGGTCATTGCCCGTGCCCCACAATCGACTGCGGCAGAATTGGAGGAGGCCTTGCAGAGCTGTGTAAAGGCTCAGAAGACATGGGCTAACGTGTCGGTGCCCAACCGCGTGCGCGTAATGCTGAACTACCAGCGCCTCATCCGCGAACACACGGACGAGCTGGCGGCCATCATCACGCGTGAGCAGGGTAAGACGCTCACGGACGCTGCTGGAGATGTGTTCCGCGGGCTGGAGATTGTGGAGCACGCCTGCTCCATGAGTACGCTTCTCATGGGTGAGACCCTGCCGAACGTCGCCTCCCACATGGACACCTACAGCTACCGGTACCCCCTGGGGGTAACGGCTGGCATCTGCCCCTTTAATTTCCCAGCGATGTGCTGCCTGTGGATGTACCCAATGGCAATCACGGCGGGAAATGCTATGCTGGTGAAGCCAAGCGAGAAGGTGCCCTCCACCGCGCTGCGTCTCGGCGAGCTCGCGGCCGAGGCTGGGGTGCCCCCAGGCGTTGTCAACATGGTCCACGGCGGTGCCGACACCGTTAACTTTCTGCTTGACGCGCCCGAGATCAAAGCCATCAGTTTCGTCGGCGGGGACAAGGCTGGCGAGTACGTCTACAGCCGTGGCGCTGCCAACGGGAAGCGGGTGCAGGCGAACTGTGGTGCAAAAAACCACTGCATTGTCATGCCCGACGCGGACAAGGAGGCGGCGCTGAATGCTATCATTGGTGCCGCCATGGGAGCGTGTGGGCAGCGGTGTATGGCGCTCTCCGTTGCCATCCTTGTCGGAGAGGCTCGCGCGTGGATCCCGGACCTGTGTGAGCGCGCGCGGCCCCTCCGCCCCGACATTGGCACCAAGAACCCACCCTTTGGCCCCCTCATCACGCGTGAGTCCCGCGACCGTGCTGAGCGTATCATTACGGAATCCGAGAAGATGGGTGCCAAGATTGCCGTTGATGGCCGTGGCTGCAAGGTAGAGGGATACCCGAATGGGTTCTGGCTGGGTGCGACCGTAATCACGGATGTGACCACCGCGATGCCCTGCTACAAGGAGGAGATCTTCGCGCCTGTGCTGACCATCCTCACTGCTGATACCATGGATGAGGCCATGGACATCATCGCTGCTAGCGAGTATGGCAATGGCGCCGCTATCTTTACGCAGAGTGGCGCCGCCGCGCGTCGCTTCCAGCATGAGGTGGCCGCCGGTAACATAGGCATCAACGTACCCATCCCCGTCCCTCTCTCAATGTTTTCCTTCACGGGAAGCCGCAAGTCTTTCCGCGGGGACCTCAACTTTTATGGCAAGATGGGCGCCGAGTTCTACACACACACTCGTACGGTTGTGTCGAGCTGGAATCCCACTGCTATCACCGAAAGGAAGGCCACTACCGACATGCCAGTGTTTGGCAAGTAACGGGTAAGCACGGAGCACGCCAGAAGTAGGAGGGAGGAGGAGTAGCGGGACGAGGGGGATGGGCAGATGGATGGTGTTTGTGTTGCCTGTGTTTGTGACAAGGACTCTCATGATAGCCTTCATTCTGCCTTTGCCCTGCCATAGCATTCACTTCTTCCTCTCATCTCTCTTTATATATATGTATATATATAAAGAGAGAGAAAGAAATCTCCGGGATGCAGCACTCGCTCATACTTGATGTCCACCCCATTCTGTTTTTTTTACCATCCTTTTTTTATCATTTTTCAACAAAGACGCAGCATGCCGAGCGGCCGTCTTCCCCAACTCCCTCTCTTTCTCTATATATAGCCATCATGTGATCGTGGGGAGGTAGCTAAGCAACACTCCTTATCTATCAGTCTGTATTTATCGATTACGACCTCCTTCATGGAGGATAGCGTTCAGAGCAATTGGGATACGCTAAACAAATACAAAATAAGAAATAGTAAGCAACTCACCGCTCACTGTATTCGATATGTTGGGAGTCAAATAATGCGAAGTCGTGTATGAGTGAGTGGCTTGGCGTCGTATCGCCTTGAAGCGAGCACGGTGTTGGGCTTACACTTGACTTAAGCCCACGCTTCTTTCTCTTTCATACCCTCTCTCTCTGCCCTCTTTCCTCTAATATGAAGACAGACACGTATTTTCTCTGTTACTCACAGCACACTCAGAACTCATTCACACTAAGTACTTATCCCGTTACTCCTCCTCATCACTACACTGTCGATCCTCCCTGAGGGCGGGGACGAACATGGAACATCGTATCATACCAGTGCAAGGATTCGGCGTCGCTTATGGCCCTTACAGAGCCGTTCATGTAGTCCCTATCCAACCGCATGCCTGCGGCAGTAGCAGCGACCACGTCACCGCGATGACCCAGCCGCACCTGCATTATCCTATTCACTCTCATGTCCAGGGCCACAGACACAGCCTCCATGCGACCGCGACGCAGGCGTCATGGGCCGTGCCCAACGCCAACGTTAACGCCGCTCCTTCCGTGGGACAGTGGAGCTTCGCAGCGCCAGGCTCCGGCTACGTCCATCCAATCACCTCATGGAGACACCCATCTACCGATGATTCCCTCACAGCACCAATTGCAGAAACTGAGCCCCTGCCCACGTTCACTACACACCCCGGCTCCTGCTGTGCATCTGCCAGCGTGGGAGCACAACCGTTCGAAACTCACCAGCGCTATCTCCCTCATTCCTCAGAAGCTCCACCCATCACAGCGCAAAGCCAGCGACCATGTGGTGCCGCTAATGCCTACAGTGCCTTCCCACAGGGGCCGACCTCAGCAGAGCGCGAGCACGCACGGGACAGACAACACCAACGAGAAGTGGTGCGCCTCTTGAGCGACATGAACTCCACCCTGCGCAGTCACTACCTCAGCAGCGTAGAACTCCAGCGCAACCTTGTGGAGGAGATCCAATCGCTTCGTTCGTGGGCCACCCGGGCACAGAGGCTGTTGCACAGCGACGCCATCATCACCCAGGGCATCTTAAAAAGGCAGGTGCAGTTGCTAGAGCAACGGGTCTCCGGGGGCGCAGCACCTCATACTGAGCGCACAGACACAGCCACGACGACAATGAAGGGTTGCACCTCAAGTGTGGGTAAAAGCGAAGAAGTGACTTATCACAGCAATCCAGCGGTACCTGTGCGAAGGCGTGTCTTTCCTTCCTCACCGTCTTCCACCTCCACCTCTTCGACCCGTAGGCAGACGTCTGCTCACGACACCGCATTACATACCGAAGACCAGAGGGTGCCCACCGGGGGGCCAAAGATTCAGCCAATGCCATCGCAGGCCTCACCAAGCACTCAGCCGAGAGAGTATTCTGAGGGCCACTACAACGAAGAAGACATATTCGCATGAGTTCGTGTCTCTGCTGCATATCGCGCATTCTGTTTTTGTCGTTGTTGGAGTGCACTGGAGAGGAGAGGTGAAACCACCACTCTAATAACAATAACGAGGGGGAGGGCTTGTGCTCCGGTCACACATAGTATTTCCCCGTCTGGCTTTTTTCTTTTCTCTCTTATCCCCTCCGCCCTTTTCCCTCTCCCTCTCACCCCCCCAATCATCCTTCTCCAACTCATATTTGTATATGCATGTGCGTTATGCAAGCAATTGCTAGTGGGCAGGGATCACACGTGGGCACTTTTCCAGCGTTGAGCTTTGGTAGCCTTCATCCGTGTGTTTTGTTTTTCCTTTGTTGCTTCACTACCTTTTTGGTGTCGTTCTTTTTCGCACACCTCACATCCATGAGTTGGAACTGGGACTGCATGTAAGGTTCTGCAGCCATTCTCTTCTGGTCACTGTACCCTTTTCACAGCAACAAGACTGCATTAACTCAGACAGGGGGGGGAGGGGCCTTCATTCTCTCTTCCTTTCTGTTCGTGTGCATTTCTATCTATCGCTGGAGGAGTTACAGGTTTCCAGCCTTTGGTTCTTCTTATTAGTTTCTCCCCCCTAATTCTACACTGCACCCGCCCCATATATAAAAAAGTGAGAGTTGCGGTGTCAATGCGATACTTGCGAAAGAGATGGAGTCGTCTCGCTCGCACTGAAGTGTGAGCGAAGGTGCACGTCAAATGGACATCTCCCTACGGTACCAAACATTGCTTCACTATATATTTATTTATATTGCGTACTGACTGCCTATCCCCCTTGCGCTTCCTCTGTTCCTCACCCATATGATACACACACACACCCTCACAAAAAGAAGCAGCAGAGTAGTAGCAGTATCGGGACTGCACGTGCGTGTGCGCGTGTATCGGGTAGTCAATATCTTTTCTCACAGAGACACACACACATATACACACAGACACGCTGTGAATTAATCATCCGCGTGTCACATATATTTCGGCGGGGCAGGGAAAGGGCTTGTATCTCGGTAGTTGTCGCTGTACAGTGTTGAAGACACACAGTCCACCATGGAGGTGTTGGGCCGTATCAGTGAGAGTAATTGGCGAGACCCATTGAACTCGACGATGCAGGCGGCGGAGGAAACCCTGCATCGACTCCAGGAGCGGCACGCACACTACACTGCAGCCAAGCAGAGAGCATTCCCTGGCGATGACATGGGTGAGCCAAGCTCCTCGTGGCACCATCTCCTTGGGACCGTTAGCCCCAGCTATCAGGACCGCGACACCACCGACGCCAGACGAGCTCGTGACGTCGATGTTGCCGTGCCACCGCCACTCCCCAGCCCTTACCGCCCCCACGTCAATGGCGAGTGCGGCAATGGCGTGGGTGGTGGGGCGGTGCTGCAGGAGATGGCCGCCATGAAGAAGGTCACTGGGAGTCAGCGCCTCACCGAATCCCAGCTTCAGAATCTAAAAGTGGAGATAGAGTTAGAGCGTGCCGTCCGTGCGGACGCCGTGCGCGATGTCGTTCAGCGCCTGAGCCATCAGGCAACCGAGTACCGGGCATCGCTTCAGCGTCTCGAGGCAGACCACAGGTACATCCGCGATTCGGTGCGGGCGCTCGAGACCCAGCAGGCCTTTGCCTCACCTGCGGCGCTGAGAGCCCCCGCTGCTACCGTGACTGGTGATGGCGCATCGGGTGAGGCCGCGGTCACTTCGCGCCTGGAGGCCCTGGAGAGTACCGTTGCCAGACAGCAGCGCACATTAGATGACCGGCGCAGTAGCTTGAACGCCGGTCTCTCGGACATGGTGAAGGCAGCGGTGGACAGTGAGACAGAGCGCATGCGCTCCATCGCTCGCGAGGCTGCACGCGCTGGCACAGAGGACCTCATACGGGTGCGCGTCGAGGCCATGCAGTCCATGTTTAATCGTGAGCTGCGGCACGTGATGGACTCCTCGGGCGTCTCACGTGAGGTGATGGAGGCTACTGAACGTGCGTTTCAGGCGCGATCGCGAGAGTGGAGCAGCACGCTCGAAACTCTCGAGAAGAAAGTGGAGACACTGCGCGACACCGCACGCGGCGAGTCCAGGAAGGAGCTTCATGAGCTTCGCGAGAAAGTGGAGTCTATTTCGCGGGAGGCCAAAGTAGAAATAACCGCGCTCAGGCAGGAGACACAGGAGAGCGCCATGAGCCAGGCTCAGGCCGCCGCAGCCAGGCTTGAGGCCGTACGTCTGGATACACTCACCACCGCTACGCGCATGTTGGATGAGCGGCAGCGGGAGCACATCGTCCGCGAGGGCGATGTGCACCGCATCATGGAGGACGCGGTGCGGCCACTACGGGCAGAGGTCGACCGGCTGCGGGGTGAACTCACCCGGGTGAGGGAGTCGAGTGAGTACTGGCAGGCGCAGTGCACGCAGAGGCTTGTGGAGGCGGAGAGAGCACAACGCGCTGGCAGTGAGGGGGTGGCGGACTGCACGGCGGCGCTGAAGCTGCAAGCGGCCCAACACGAGGGTGCGCTCGCGCGGGGTCTTGAAGAAGTGCACGCACAGGTGCGGGCGGTGCGAGAGGATGCGGTGGTCGCGCAGGAAACAACTGTGGCGGCCTCTGAGGCAGCAGTACGGGCGGGGGCCGCTGTGACCGCCACTATGGAGCACATTTCCACCATGCGCGAGGAGTTCAGTTCACTAAAAAAAGGTCACGACGCACACGCCGCCGCGCTGCGCGAAGCCACGACAGAGCGGCAGCACAGCGGGGAGCGCTTGGATAAACTGGAGGTGGATGCGATGGAGCTGCATGCCGCCATTCCACGCAGTATCCACCCCGTGACCGCTGCGCTGGAGGTTCTCAAGAAGACGGTCTCAGGCACCTGCATGACAAACCTGGAGAAACTAGAGAGCACCGTGCTGGATACAGTTTCGCGTGTACAGCAGCTGCAAGAGCAGGGTACCTACCGCGAGAAGCTCGTAGCCCAGCAGGTAGTTGACGTGCGGCGGAGTCTGGAGGGCTCTGTGTGTGATGCGGAGCATCGACTGCGGGAGGGCGCTGAGGATGCGGCCCGAGAGCAGGCGACCAGCGCTGCAGCAATGCTTCGGCGGCTTGATAAAATGGAGGAGCGCCTCGCACGAGTGCAAGCAGAGGCGGAGAAGGCTGGCGAGGAGGACAGGGAGAGGTGCACTCGCGTCGCGGCGCTGGAGTCCGCAATTGCTACGCTGACTGCCAATGGAGTGCAGCCACAGGTGGTGGGAGCGCCAGAGGCAGCGGCTTCCCCGTCGGCCTCTGGCGCCGCTCAAACCGCAGGGGCAATGGAGGAGCCAATCGCGCGTCCGGTTGCTGAGATACGCGAATCACTGGCCGCCTTTCAGGAGCAACACCGCCACGACTTGGACAGTGTGCTGGAGAGAGTGATGGCGTCTGAGACTCGCAGCGCACTGGCGACTGAGGAGGCTCAGCGCGTGCGGGCACGCGTGGAGACCGACCTCGCGCGCCTCTCCGAACGTCTGCAGCAGCACTCCACTGACACCGTCGCCGGCTTGAAGCAGGCGGAGTTGTGGCACCGGGCTGAAGTGGCGGAGCTCACCACTCGCATCGGGTCTGTCATGGAGAGTGCAACAGCGTTGGTCCAGGGTGGCGTCGAGCGCGTGAGGGAGCAGGTCCTGCCAGCGCGACTGTCTGCGGGTGTGGCCGCAGATGAGGTCGCCCTGAGGCAGCTCGCGAGTGGCCTGCAGAAGCACCTCCTCACTCCAGCCGACACCGTGGAGACGCTGGCGCAGCTTCGTGTCTCAATTAAAGGCGCGGAGAGGAATATACAGTCCCTCACAACGGCTGCGGCTGCGGTGGAGAAGGTATCGCCATCTCTACAGCCATCAGTGGAGCGTTTAGAGGCCCGTGTGATGGCTCTCGAAGCGCATTCTGCTACTCAGCAGCTCCCCCCGCAGTCATTACCGCCTCAACAGTTGGAGGGGCCAGTGCAGTCCCCCGCGGAGGACACGACAGTGGGTGCGTACGCCTCACTGGAATCCAGGATGGCGTCACTTGAGCGTGAGCAGGCGGCATTGGCGGCCTCACACGCTCATTCCCAGCAGAGCGTCACAAGTAGGTTTACATCTCTACAGACAGCCTTTGAGGACGGCTACGATGCCGCCCTCCAGCCGCTGCGCATCAAGCTGCGCGGCCTCGAGGATCAGGGCCGTGAAGTTGCAGAGGATGTGGCCGCTGTCCAAACGCTCATGGCCCGCACCTCCAGGGAGGTGGAGTCCCGTGCCGTAGAACTGCGGAGCGCCATGGACGCGAGCGCAGACAGCGTGAAGGCGCAGTGGATCGCCGACCTCACTGTACTGCGGACGGAGCTGTTACAAGAGCTCACTGAGCGCATGCTAGCGGTCCGGCAAGATGTGAGGGAGATGAGGCTGGTGGAGATCGAGGACGCCGCTGTGAAACGGGCGGAGGCAACCGCCGTTACTGCCGTCACTGATCCTGTGGGAGTGGCTGAGCAGTTAGGCACTGAAGTGGAGCAGGTGGCGGAGATCATTATCAAGGAGCTGGAGGTGCGACTCGGTGCGCTGGAAGAGCAGCAGTGTGCCATGGCAGAGGAGCAGCTGAGCAGCGGCGAGCTCCTGCGCGCTAACATCGACACACTCGCTAGTCTGCGAGACAGTTTGCAGCAGTGCGTCGTTCGCGTGTCGCGTGCACTACCACTGCAGGGTGGTGCTACGGATGGCGAGGACAGGGAGGACCAGGCAGCCGCACCACCGCCACTCCCCGCGCTCGACGATATACTTGTGTTTACTGTAGGAGAAATCAACGCCGTGCAGGAGGCTGTGGTGGCACTTCAACAGGGCGCGGTAGCCACGCTAGAGTTGGTGGAGCAGCACGAGTTGGATCTGCTGGCTGTGCCACGAGTCTACGCAGCAGTGCGGCAGCTAGCAGCGGCTCTTGGGCCAGTTGCAACCGCGCTGCGCATCGATCCAGAGACATTTTACGTGGAGGGGATACTGAGATCAAGTGACGATGAGTCGCTGCAGCAAGAGGACGTGGAGGGCGAAGAAGAAGAAGCGCAGGAGGTTCACTGAGCACGTGTAGTGAGGGCGGAGCGTATCACACACGTGTATAAACCCACCCGTCAGCCCTTCGCTTAAAAAAAAAGAAGTGTTACTTTCGCATAGACACAACGCACAATGATAGAAAGCAGCAGCGTGTGCGTGTTTTTTTTAGGTTTCCTTTGCAAAAGCTCTTACAGGAATCAATCTGCAGTCCAGAAGGACTATGTAGGTGCCCCCCCGATCACTTGTGTAGACGAACATTTAAGGTGACTGTGCATGTGCTTTCAACCAGCAGGCCCCTTACTGTTATTCCAGAGCATTGGATGCATTATTATTATCTCTCTCCCATCCCATCCCCTCCACAATGATCTGCGTTTTCCTTTCTTCTTCTTCACCTGCTAACGTACATGTATCTGTGTGTGCATGTACATACGCGATTATTCGCACGAGCATAGCCACAAATTCTAGTGTCAGAGCGTCACCAAACACAGGCCACTCCCCCCCTTGTAACTCACCTGTACGTATTTACCGTTTTGCATCCTCGTTGGCATAGAATGACACATGTTGCGTTTGAACGGGTAAAGAGGCAGCTCTTTGAGCAATATGAGGAGCAGCTCACTCACCTGATAGAAGGCAGCGGGCGGGCCGAAACCCCTAACAGAGACACCTCAAACGACGAGGAATGTCCAGACAGCGTCCCAGCCCATCTGCGTGTTTCCTACCCACGACAGCAGCTGCTCTGCATGCAGGCGAAGCGGGCACGCCCGGTCCAGCTCCCCGTCTATCTGCAAAGGCCAGCCGCGCCAGCAGACGACTCCCTCGACGTCGACATTCCGGCGATGTCGGAGGAGCAGCGTAGGAACATGGAGGCGGTGCTCTTTGAGATTGAGCTGTATGAGTCGCTGAAGGGGCTGCAGGAGGCACGCAACAGCACACCTCAGAGGATCCAGATGCACAGACTCCAGGAGGAGAGTGTGCGACGTCTGCAACGTGACATTATGATGCAGCAAGAGCAGCTGCGCTGCCGAAAGTCAGCACCGGCAGCGACAGAGTCTGACAGTAGCGAAAGTACACATGATCACAACTTACGCATCCTCGCGGACGGTGGCGTCTGCAGTGATGATTTTAAGGATCAGCGGATGGGCATCCTCTCTCAGCTGGAGGAGCAGCTGCGGTGCGAAAAAGTGGACCGTGAGGCTCACAGGATGTAACACAGCAAACACGTATACACACACAAACAAATGAACTCCTTACTAAGAGCACTGCTATCATGTATATTAAGTAAGTTCAACACCAAAAAAGTGAATGAACAACGTGACACTGCACCTATTCATTCTTGCGTGGATGCGGCCAGAAGCGTAAATAGTGATATTACTGCCGCTAGCATTTTTTGCAATTACATTGTGGAATAAGTGGGACTTGTTTTTCGTGTCATAGTGATGACGATGGCGATGCTCAGTCTGTCTGTCTGTGCCTCTCGTCGTGCGGATTGACCCCCTTTTTGTTGTTATTGTTGTAACTGAACTCGTCTTTGGTCTCTGTTTGTTCCTTTCACTCACACTGTGACGGGGCAGGAATATCCTCACTCTACAGCGAGAACAAGGAAGTGAGCTGAGACACGCACGCACACACACAACGGCATACATATATATATATATATATATACACATACTAGTTTATTAGTTCACCATGGGCCAAACGAACGGCAAAGAAACGAAGCGGAAGCGAAATACAGCGCCGGGCTCCTCGTCCTCCTCCATGGCCCGGCCTGGCGTGCGGCCCTCTGCTGTGAATGATGCCGTACTGCAAGCCGGGTCGCCAGGCGCTGTGTACAACTCTGGAGGCAGTGGCGCTATCTCCAACCACACCGATCCGAATCGCTCCATCACTAATAGCGCGCAGAACAACAGTAGCACCCGCATCTCCTCCAACGTTGCCCAATCCTCTTCCGTTCCGCAGCTGCCAGCCCGCACACACCCGATTGTCCTCCGCTACACAGAGAAAGACGTGGCGGCGCTCATTGCGCGGAAAAAGCCGGTGTACGTCGCGGTGGAGGCGATGAACTGGCAGCCGCTGCCAATGACCCCCAGCGCGGATTCCTTTTACGCGCTGCTAGAGCTGCCGCCGGGGAACCACAACTACCGCTTCGTGATTGAGGGTATGGAAGTGGTGGACACGCTGCAGGCGCTAGCTCCCTTGTCCCAACAGCAGGCGATGCCTGCGGTCTTCATTGAAGCGGTGGAGGCAGAGGTGCCTGCCGGCATGGCCACCACCATGCCTGTGCCCTCACCGATTCCCGCCAAGGACGGCAAGCCTGCGAACACCATCTTCCTGAACGATGTGCTTCTTACAACCAAGGAGGATGACGACATCATGGACAATGGTGGTGGATGGGGACAGGACGCGATCATGTTCGAGGAGTCGCGCAAGTACCCACCCATGGTGCCCCTACACCTGCGCTACACACCACTCAACACGCCCCCAACCCTGGTGCGCTGTGCGAGGGATGGGCGCATGGAGGTGATGGGCTGCGACGGCAGTCTGCAAGAGCGCGCGCGCCTGCGATCGGAGAATTTGCCGCTTCCCCTGAGTGTCACGATCAATCACGTCTACTTCCAGCGTCGCAAGGACCATGCGGTGATGGGGGTGACAACCCGCTACTGCAATAAATTTACGACGATTGTGTATTACACTCATCTCTCCTCCATCCCCGCGTAGCTCCCTTAATCCCTCTCCTTTGTGATGGTGCGGGGAGACGGGAGGGTGGGAGAGAGATGGTAAATACGGATGGCCCGTCCCCTCCTCCGGGGGGGGGGGAGGCACACACCGCTGTGGCGATAATTCTATAAATGCTCCTTCTTTTTTTTTCTCAAGTGGTGACATATCCTCTCCCCCCCTTCACTCTCGTGGAGTAGGTTTCTCTGGGGCTACTCCAAAATACAATTTGTGGTGATAGCAGACAGGGTCAAAGGAAGAGGGAGATAGAGGTGGGAGAGAAGGAGTGCTGGCTGTTGTGACTGCTACTGTTGGTGGCTTTAGTGTATCCTGATATCGTGTTTCGACTTCACTTTGGTTGACATATGTTTTGTATTCGCTCTGACTTTCTTCCTTCCATATCCCACAGCGTACACGTTATGTGAGGAATTACAAAGATACACAGTAATGGGGATGGTGGCGGTGGGGCGACGAGGGCTACGAAAGCGTGCGTTCAGCTTGCGATTTACGCGTCGGTGTCGGCGTGCTTTGTGCTGGGTCTGGAGCCGACGCGTCAGATCTGCTCTCTCTCTTAGCCTCTGACTGAGTTAGTGCTTTTTTTTTATGGATCAGTGGAACAATAGAAGTTTCCTGTGCTGGGAGAAACCTTCATGCGTCCTGTGTGTATATGTGTATGCGATGGCGCGAGGTTGCTTTCCATGTTGTGTGCGAACGATTATCCATGGGTCGTAGGTGAACGTGTACCACGCACGATGAAAGTCGAGAGATGGTGAGGGAAACGAGTACAGTAGTGTTATCCTCCCACCCCTTCGCTGCTGTGTTCATCAGTGTTGACGATGGTGGCGTAGTTTCTCTGTGGCGTGTGCTCGTAGAGCTTGTATCGTTGAGACTACATACGCAGCCAGAGTACGTAATACTGGTATCCCCTCACACATTAGTACCACCCACACGTTAAACGGTTGCTTCCTCGTGTACTTCCCGTGCCTCCACGATTTGAACGCACCTTTTGTGTTAGACAGGAATTCGTAAACACCCACACACCCACACTTAAGAACAAGGAAGGAAAAAAGAGAATAAAGGCACTTCATCCTCTGCCCATGTCGACCGGTTTAGAGAAGGACGGCCACACCTGTGCGCTGCCTGGCTGTGGGACCTCTACGCTACTGCCCATTCAATGCCGCCGCTGCAATCTCTTCTTTTGTGAGGTGCATGGGTTTGAGCATGCGTGCCCGCAGGACCTGGCGGCTCGGTCTCCTTCTGATCCTCAGCAGCACCGCTTTCGACGCCCGACCATGTCGCGGTGCGCTGTCTGCCAAACGACGTGCCTCCCCGAGTTCATGGTGCCGTGCCCCCGATGCTACAGGGTACTTTGCATGGAAGATCGACACCGTTGTGTGTGCAGAGGAGTTACTGTCAGTCCCGCATTCCCGCTCGCCGCGGCGCTTTGTGTTGGCGGTTTCTTGAGCAGTGTGGTGCGCCTCTTGATGGCATTACTCAGGGCACTTCAGCGGCGTCTGGTCAATCGGGGAAAGGGAGCTGCAGCGCCGGGGGCGGACACCTCACAGGGTCCGGGGCCGCGGAGACGTAGTGCTCTCTCAGTTGCAATGGTGCTGCTAGCGGTGATTGGACTGTGCGCGGGGCTGGCAGCGCACTGTGGGCCGCGATTGGAGGCGCTTCACGCAAGACGCCGGCACGCTCACTAATTGGCTGCTTAGAACTATATATATATATATTCATGGTGGCCAACTGTATCAGAGGGTGGGGGAAAGGGAATATCACTGGATGATATGGCGATAGGGGAAAGGCTCAACGGCTAGCACGGCCCTAGTGGCGCGTCACAGGTGTACCCACCCTTTATCTATATATATATTTATAGATATCTTCAGCTGTATACCTTCTGTTTGTTTTGCTCACTGCTACTTGCCGCTCTGGCGTTTGATCTTCTCACACAAATTTTCTTATTCTATATGTGACTGTTGTACTACTCCGCTTTTTCTCTTATTTTTCATTATTCTTTTTTTTTTTGAGTAATTATGCCACTCCTTATTA
>JAODGE020013758.1:0-22287 GCA_027574965.2 Ecitophya simulans | reverse complement strand
GGCGGCGGCGGCGGGACGTATGGAAATCGCATCGCGCCCACGCCTATTGGCATGCGGCAGGATTTATTGCCCTAGGTCTGGAAATTAAATCCCCTAAAAGTCCTCTCCCATTTATGCCGAATAGCAGTCTTACCCCTGTCAAGATGCCGACAAAACTGTACCGACAAAAATTTCAAAATATATCCATAAGAAATTACAGGGTGGTTTTCAAAAAAACAGCACAACTTTAATTAAATTTCATTCTATAATTCAAATTATATTTTGATATAGTTACGCTGAATAATTTGTGATGAGTCTAGTGCCATACGGAAGATAAGACTCTTTTCTATGTAATTATTACAAAACATCGTGGGATAAAGATATACAACAGTGATTTTATATCAAATTTAATTTCAGGGGTATTTTAAAAAAGTGTGCAAGTTTGACTTCAAAGTCAATTATGATTTTACCACGCTGTATAATATTTGATGAGACTAGTGCCATTCGAAAGATAAGAAACTTTTTTATGTAATTATTTCAAACCATCGTGGAATAAAGATATACAACAGTGATTTTATATCAGAAATTTATTTTCACGTGTATTTTAGAAGAGTGTGAAAGTTTGACTTTAAAGTCAATTTTGATATGGCCACGCTGAATAATGTTTGACGAAACTAGTGCCATTCGAAAGATAAGAAAATTTTCTATGTAATTAAGCCAAAATAGCGTACGATAATAATTGAAACAGATGTTAAATCCTTGTTTTTTGATAACTTCCATGTTATTTCTTATGGGACTATATTTCGAAATGTTTCTCGGTACGTTTTTGTCGGTATCTAGACAAAGGTGCGTTATATACGTAATATACGTATGATCCGATCTGCAGTCATGAATATCCCCTTCGCCCTTGCGCCGCGCAAAGACGTAGTAGGGTATGACGTCAAACGTCGTGGGGTCTTAGGAACTTGTCGTGACCTACGTCTCTACTACGTCACACGTTCCATATCTGCTTGGCGTGTTCGATATTGGAGGTCGTAGAACCTCCGAGCGGCCAGGTGTCTTGCAGAAAGTAGGGGAACACCTTGAGATATGTTTGAAAAGGCATTTAAAAGGTCGATTCTCAAAAGACGGAGAACCTGACGGAACAATAGGTCACGGTGCTCTTCTATTCACGAGCATTCTCGGTCCAAGCAACGTATCAGGTCCTATTCATCAACGGACTCGTTTATCAATTAATAATTCAAGTTGGATTAGAGGTTAGAGTAAATGTCGAATGAGGTTGTGGCCTAGTGCAATGACAGAAATTCATATTCGACATGTGCGCCGCGCCAAACTCGAACGTCCCTCCCTTGTTAAGCTCGCCATGATTTCCGAGTAATACTCATTTTTACGTATCACCGAACGGCAATGCACGAACACAATCCGGGCGCGTGTCGTCGCCACGCTCTCGTCACCGGTCCCGTTTTTTTATTCCTTCTTCCCCGTTTGTTTTGTTTCGCCGCGCACTTTCGGGCCTGCTCCAGTGGACGTCTCTTCGGCGCGCGCGCGCGCCCCATGCGCGACACGTAGATGGCGATATCGGAGGGCATCGACGTACGAAACAAAGAAAGCGGCGCTCACGCTGCCTCCCCTCTTGCAAGTCGACACCCGGCATCGCCATAATCTTAATGCCGCATTGTGATGTTAATACAATCGCGGCGCGCGCACGCAAACGACTTGAGGCCATCTGCCAGCTGCGCGCGGCGCGCACGCCGGCTCGTCGATGATGACGTCGTCGTGACGTAACGGTCTCGGGGCTTCGCGCCCTCCTTGGCGGTGCGCGACGTCACCGTCGCGAAGAACGTCTCAAGGTTGCGCCGCATCCGGCGTCACGCCACCTTGCGTTCCGGGCACGCGCGCGACGCAAGGGGATTCCCCCGATTAACCTAGATCGGCGCGCGTCGCCGGCGGAAAAACGTTTCCGTGTTCGCGCGCTCCGAGTCGTTATCTATTTTCGTAATTGGGCAGGCGACGCGCGCCCGCACGAGATCGCGCGCGCGGGATTATTAGTTTATCCATTATAATAATACTAACATTTTCCCGAAACGCCACGCCATTCGCTTGTCCGCCGTCGCCGCCGGCGGCGTTCGACACGCGGCCAAGGAAAATATTTATTTTACAGCCGCCGGAATGAATGCGCGCGAGCGAACGCGATTCCTAAAATATTAATGCCGTTCACTTGTAGCGCACTTATTGCGACGGTTATTAATATTGCAGGCGGTCGCTATCTTTGCCCGGCCATCGCCGCGACAGGGTCGATTTGCCCGACGGATTAAACCAAGTCACGCTTGTCACGCGCCTTCGCGCTTTGCCACCGAATGCCGGGAAATCGTGACAGGTCCTAATGTAAACCGATATTGGCTTGGTTTCTTTTTTTTTTTAGTTGTTGTTAAATTGGTCGATCGAGCAGGACGAAATGATTCGCGACGCACTCGATCTTATCGGATCGGCGGTGGGCACATCGCGCATGGGAACGCGCCGAGGGCGGCAAGAGTTGCGCTCGGCTGTTTATTAGTTCGCGTGCGGTATGGATACTGTGCGCAGACACGCCACCGGAACAGCTCATTGTGTTCGCGCTACTTAGTCGCTTCCGCTAGGCGTCGCGTTTCCGCCGCGCAAGTCCGCACTCGGCAACGCTACACTTCCTTCGCTTCCTCTTTCGAGGGTTCGGGCCGCGCGAAGGGGGCGACGGCTGCGGCGCGCAATTACGATTAGGTGCGCCCTTTTCGCGCGCGGCGACGTCGAGTTGTCCACAGGTGTGACTTTGGTTGTTGTTATTAATGTCTTGAGTAGTCTCGCTCGCTCGAGCGGCTAACGTCGCTGACGATTTAATCCGCCGCAAGACACTCGGAAGGCAGACCTTCGTCCTGTCCTGGGGAGGGTCGAGACGCGTAACCTGAGAATCGAGAGCGGACGATTAATTCGTCAGCTCGTTGTTGTTTGCCGAGTATCGATTGGCTTCGGCGTCCGGTTTTGATCGGCATTCTTCCGAAATGGAGCCGGCGCATCAGATGCCGATTGTGCCGCCTCTGCGTGCCGATCGGTTGCGGGTGTGCGTGGTGCAGCGTGCGCGAAAAGAGAATACGGTCGCGGACCGTTGGTCAAATGCAATGCGAGCGCTTTTATAATTCAGTTATTGATTTTGTCGGCGGGGGAGGCCTTTTTCCACCGCCCCCCTCCCCTCTCCGACTTGCCGCCCCCTTTGGGCCGACATCCTGCCACCGTCCGCCAGCGCCGCTCACGTGCTCGCACTGGCGTTTGTGTGTGTGTGTGTGTGTGCGTGTGTGTGCATTAAAAATTGAAATAGATTTTTGCCTGCATGCATTCGTCGCGCCTGCATGGCATGCGGAGTCCTGTCGGGGCCGGGTCCCGCCGATTTTTTTTTTCGCATTCGGACGGCCGTTCGTCGTCATCATCGCGGCGCGGCCGCCCGGGCACAACGCGTACGCACTTTGCGCGTGTGGCGGCGGCGGCGGCGGCGCGCGCGTACGCGGGTATTGGCACGCAAAAAGCGGCCGCGCGAGGTGCGGGCGCGCGCGGAGGGGGCGGCCGGGCGCTGGCCGCGTGAGCCATATATAATTTATGAACGCGTCCGAACGCGTACGTCGGCCGCGGCGGCGGCGGCGGCGGCGGCGGTGTCGGCGGCGTTTTCCATGTTTTTCCGCGCTGGCATCTGTCACCAAATTACCGGACCCTTTCAGTCACCTGGTGAATTATTCAGAATATTTTTACAGCCGCCAACGGCGCGTTCGCTCTCGCACCTCCGAAGAGCGCGTCGCGCGGCGCTCTTCGCTTGCGTGCGCGTATGTTACGAATATTTACTAATTTACATATTCGCCTGGTTTGGCGGCCTCCGCGCGAGGAGCGAATCATGATAATTATTCTCGGCGCCCGCGTTGCGCACTTTGCCGTCCCCATCGAGCCGTCATAAATGCGCAAACACTTTTTTTTTCAATTCGCCGCCGCGAGTGACCAAAGTGCCCATTAAAATTAAACACCTCAAATCGTAATTTAAACCAAACGCGATTTTTTTTCTCCCATTTGCTTCACTTCGCTTTGTTTCACTTTGCTTCACTTCCTTAATAAATCTTATCGTCGAGCTACTTGTTGCTGTCGTTTACTTACGAGCAAGGGTCGGCGGCAAATCACGCCCCGAACGATTTACTTAAAGCGCTCCTTCCGCGCGCTACGCGCCGACGACTTCCTTATAAGATTTCCCGCAACGCCTCAAGTCGCTAGAGACGCAACAGGTTGCCACTTATTTCCACCCCTCGGACGGCTTCTTAGCGCGCTTTCAAGACGCACGTCCGACGACGCTGTCCCGGGACGCTTCTCTCCGTCTCCTCGCTTTGCCCGTCGTTCCTTCGCGCGCTCCGAATGCCCTTTCGCAAGCAGTGCGCCTTTTGCAGCCCATTTAAAGACGCTTATCTCCTCGACGGCAGATGAGGCGGACGCCGGTTTAAATTAATTCGGGAAATTAGTCGAAGTAATTACGAACTTCGTGCGCCCGTCGAGTGCCGCACGGTTCGATTAATTTTCTTCGCTCGCGTCTCAAGAAGGAACGCAACGTCCGAGGCGGCGGAGGCAAAAAGGTGATTTATCTCGTCGGAAGTTGGCGTTCTTGGACTTTAATTAATTGCCCGGCTGGCGTCGAACGCGCGCGACGGAATGGACACGGGACTTCTGATGTCCCGCCCGATTGGAAAACTTTAATTGCTTCCCAAACTTCGCACAATAAAACGAACTAGTTAACATTTTCCTTTCGGCGTTTAATAATAAATTGTATCGGCGAGCGCGTGCAGTATTTATAACGCGTTCGGCGTAGAAAAAAAGTTTACGAATTAGTTGGTCGGAAGGGACACGCTGGCTATAGATAAATCCATTTATCGATTAGCAATTTGTTTGTGTTCACTTTGTGCGTTCGGCGCGCGCGCGTGTGTGTGCAAAGGAGGCACGTTCCCGTTATTTGCCAGGTTCGGGGTGCCCCGACTCGCAAGTCGTGCGCCGAGCACGAAAAAACCCAAATAATGGTTATAATGGTACATCACCGGGCGACGGCGACCGGCGAACGGCAGCTGCAACCACGCGCTTGCACCACCTATCAATTCCTCTCGGCGGCGAGCGCGTAGCTCGTGCTAAGTTCCAACTTGCAGCGGCGGCGGCCGATCCAGCTGACTTCGGCCGCGATGCCGTCGGTCGAAAACAAAGACACCTACCCCCAGGACCTTGGGCACCCTCAGATGTGGCACAAAGAAGGGTGCCTTGCGATCGTGCCGAGGGTGCGTCGACGCCAGTATGTCCAGCATCGGGATCGCGGTGCTGGAACTTCACGGCACGCTCGTCAACTTTTGTACGCGTGCGCGCCGTATAATTTCGGCGACTTGTGCCACGCGCCAAGGGGTGCAGTGCGCCGCCTCGAAACGCGCCCCGCTCCGCAGCAACGCGGCAAGTCGCACGAGCGACGCCGAACGCGCGCGATTTTTGAGTAAAAAATTAATTATGCATTCCGCCGATCGGGCAGCATCGAGCGTGCCGGACGACGAGGTCGGCGAACGAAGAGGCGCGCGCGCGCGGGGGGTATATTAACAACCTGTTGATTGGAAAATTAATAAATTGATGCGGCGCATCGTGTGCGGCACACGCACGCCGCACACAGCGACGCGATCGGGTT
Organism: Ecitophya simulans; assembly: GCA_027574965.2. NCBI lineage: Eukaryota > Metazoa > Arthropoda > Insecta > Coleoptera > Staphylinidae > Ecitophya > Ecitophya simulans. Next base: position 16,598 of record JAODGE020013758.1, on the reverse strand, counting down.
ATTATAATGCCGAAGCGTAAAACCGCAGCCGCTCGAATGTACCAAAAATAATTTATTCGTTCATTCATAATTTTACACGCTCCACTCGTATGCATGCATCGTTTTCGTAACGCGCGCGCGCGCGCATTAAACTATGCACGCTTCGAAAACTATTTAACTAATTGTAAATACCGAAAACAATTTCATTTTCGACGTTTTAACAACTCTTTGCTTGCGCACTTGAAAATCGCGCGTCGATTAATGCCGATGCGCGCCATTTATAAATGCGTTAATGCGCGCGAGAATAATCAGTTTATGTAATTTGTGATCGCGGCTATTTACGAGCATTTAATGCCCGCTCATGGTAACGCATCTGGCCTAAAGAATGGCACTTGCAAACATCGCGCACGGATCGCGTTAGCGATTGCCGCCGCTGCGATTTATCTGAAATCTTCGAGATATTCGAGCGTTTCAAGTTTGGTAAACAACATGTGCACACATGTAAGGATAAGATGAATGTCTTCAAGGTGCGGCTCGAAACCATTGAGTGCCTTTGCGAGATACGAGACCTGTTCGGTAAACAGATAACAAAAGTGAGCGCAGGTAGCAAACGGATTAGTTCGCCGGCGATTTGCCGCTGGACAGGGAATTTGCAAATGTCACGATGCGACGCGACGTTGTCGGGAGGAAAAGGAGCAAAGGGTTCGCAGATCTTGAAACCCTTTTTGGCATAAATATATAACATCTGCGGAAACAGCTTGGCGGTGATATTGTGCTTCGGCATCACCTCCTTTTCAACACTGAGAAACATCTGCGCATCCGTGTTTTGAAGCAACAATGTAATAAATTCAGATGCACAATAATTTCATGCAAAGTAAAAGTTGCAGTGGTTGCAACGATAATCGGGAGCATGTGCCCTTGGCGATACTTTAGATTCGGGCACGTTCCAGTGGTATGCATGGAGCACACGCCATAAAGTGTGCCCGTGCCCAGGATGCCGAATAATTCGGTTTTATAACGCGATTTTTTTGGCCATTAAGTCGTTATTAAAGTGTAAACTTTGCCGCTTTATGTTTGATTGGAAATCGTTGCGAAGACGTTCGTTCACCACCTGGCGTTTGAAGCACTTTATGGCTCATAATGTTCTTGTGATCTTCGAGCGCCCACGTCTCACCTGTCCAAAGCCGGGCTTGTTTGTACGGACGAGTGCCGACTTGCTTCCGTTTCTTCTAGAAAGTGATCTCGAACGTATCGTCCCCGAAAGTAGCAAAGCAGCCAAGAAGCAGCACGTACGCGCATTGTTAGAAGTTCGAAAACTGCTCGCGAGCCTTGTGCAATTCACGAACAGAGAAAATTAACAACTGTTCGTCGCATCCGGTTCGGCGCGCGTTGCCGATTTAATTGATACCTTAAGAGAGGAAGGAACTTGACGACTTTGTGACCACAGTGCGGACAAAACGCGTGACCATGCCCGATACATTGAAACAGCTCCACGGGCGATTTACAACGTTTTACGAAATCCGTTACGAGCCGAAGAAGTTGTACAATTGTCGACGCCGTTGTCGTCCAGTTTACTTTTAACTCACCTATCACATTATGTCACCGTGAGGCGTGTTAACAACCGTTTAGGAGTTGTACAACGCCGAGACGAACATGTTTTGTGTAAAAGGCGATAAATTACTCAAATTGTTACGTTGTGCACACCTTTACATAAACTGTACACCCACTGCGTGGGTGTTAAAGTGTCCAATAGGTTTTTCGATGAATGCAACTTCGGATGTCGTTTTCTATCGTACCCGAAGCTTCTAACGAACGAATTTCTTTCGGCGCGAACTTGAAGCCTTCTCAATTTTTTGCCTGATAGGAGTGGTGGCGGCGTCGGAGGCTGTAGCGGCGGCGGCGGCCGCGAGAAGGCGCATGCGTTGCGTGCACGCTGACGAGAGCCGGATTTTGAAGCAAGCGGCAATGAGGGAATCAAACGGCGCACTTTTGAAGCGATGACCGCTCGTTCGATCGATGTTTTATATAAAGGCTCGCTACCGTGGGGCGGCTTGACCACACCCTATGCTAATCGAATGAGAAGAGATACTGCAAAATTAGCTAAGCAGTTTTTTATCAGACGACGACGGATCGTTGCAACTACGTCGAACAGATGTTTCGAGAACGTCTCGAAGAAGGCGCAATAAATGAAATGTCATCAATTCGATTAACTCGACTTCCATCTCGCGTGCAAACCGCATTATGAATGATTCGCGAGTTTGCCGTTTAGGGTAAAGGGAACAGTTGTCCTTACCTACCGGTTAAGACCACCCTTCGGGAGGGGGGCGAACGTGTCTGCCATATGTCTGCGACGCTCTTGCGCTTGACCGAAACGTTTCGTGCTTTCTTTGATTGCGTTTTCGTTTTCTCGTTTTCTTCGTGATGCAGTGCGAGTCGGGGCCCGAAGTTGGGCGAAACAAAAGCAATTAACGGGATAACAGTTGCACGATAAGCTAGGCCGGGGGAAAAACACCTACGCCTAACGTGCATACTTGCTTATGTTAACAAACTTTTAAACTTTCGTGCCAATCGAAAAGTGAACGCGCCGCGCGCAAAGTTTTACGGCCGCGTTCATTAAAACGCGTCTCGCTAATTACTCTCCGGCAATCACAATCGCAACTAGCGCTCCAACTACCAAACAATTGCCACCGCGCCTTGCGCCCACCCCTTTCAAGAAAACAAAACGTACGAAAACAAAATTCAGACGCAGTCCTTTCAATTCTAACAGTTCAATTGCATTACGCGGCTTTGTTCGAGAAAATAGAATGTATGTGTGCAAAAAGCGGAAAACGCACTGCCCGGCAAACGGCCAGGCGGCCGAGCTGCGCGCGCATCGGGGATTTTTCCAATTTCAATTCGCTTTGCCGGCGCTCGCCGGCCCTATGCTAATTAGGAATAGGATGTATGGCCGGCAGGCAGGAGAGCTAAAAAGAGCATTCGTAGTTTTACTTTTTAAATAGAAAAAAAATCCCGCAGCGCAGCCGAGCGGATGCCAAGGGTCAGTTTCCTCGCAGCGTTCGCACAAAAAGAGAAAAGCGTCCATAGAACGTTACGCCAAACGCATCAATCGGGTGTTCGCAAAGTATATGCCCTCTCGCTTCGCTTCAACTCCGCCGAACGCCCTGTATGCTGCCCACGCAGCAACCGAACTGCGTGCGCGAGTTTAGGCGAAAGGGTTGCGGAGGAAAGTTGGAAAAACAAAAAAAAACATCTCTTTCACGTTTGATGTAGCAATGGAGCTAACTTCTCCTGCGCGCGGAACTAGCTGCACGACGAGTCAGCATTTCCACTCGACCAACTGATGTAACTAATTTCATTCGTTCGATTCGTTGCGAAACGTTGACCCAACGAGACCAAGCACTTGGGCGGCTCGATGGGCGCGCGAAAACGGCGTGCGTTGCGATGCGCGACGTGCTGGAGATTGTTAATAACCGACAATCGATAAACTTCGAGAGTGCCTCCCGGTGCAGGCGGCGCATAATCTGCGGTCGCGCGCGCAAATATTGCTGCTGGATAGGCGAGCGGCGAACGCGCCAACGCGTCGCCTTCCGACCGCTGTGAACTTAGCCGTAGATTCGCCAGCAATAGATTGCTTATACGTAAAATTAACATGTAAAAATTTTCAAGCGCTTATTACGCGCTGACGCTGCTAATTCGTCGCACAGTCACGCATATGTGTATGTGCTAAATCTAATCGGCTTTCGATTGCAATCAAGCACTAATTGAAATTTATTGGGCATGTCGGTCAAAAATGAGTTTAAAATAAAAAAAAAAACTGCCTAAAATTGCTGTAACTTAAGATGCAGAAAATTTGTCGCGCAGATAAACACTTGTACATATGTAATTTTGTATTACCTTTCGATTAAGTACAAGCACGATTCGAAAATTTTTGGATGTGTCGGTTAAAATTAACATTAAAGTAAAAACTAGTGCCCATTTAAAACGCATGGGAAATTTGTCATACAAACAAAACCGTTTACAACTTTTTATGTAGAAAATTTGTCGTCGCCTTAAAAACATATTCAGAATCTACATTTAATTGGGTTTTTGATGGTGGTAAGCTTAGTTTGATATTTTTTAGCCGTGTTAGTCAAAAACGACATTAAATGATCCATTTTAAAATACATGTGAAGCCTATTTTGAACCGCACAAATCGTTGATAACTTTTTTTGCAGAAAATTCTTCGTCGTTCTAAAAACATATCAAGAATCTGCGTTTTATCACCTTCCCAACGGTGTTAAGCATTATTAAAAATGTTTCGGCTGTGTAAGTCAAAATTAACATTACATCACAATTAAGTTGATAGTACATCCTGTAACTTTGGCTAAGTTCACATCGGTCGCCTGCCGCGGCGGGCTTAGACGGGGTGCACAATGACGCTGAATGCACACTAATAGGTAGCCCATTTCGCGTACTTAAGCGGCGAACAAACAAACTTGCCACACATCCGCATCCGCACACGCGCGGACGCCTATCAACATGACGAGACGTGCCTAGGTACACGGGCACGTTCTGTTGCAAAAAAAAAGTAATTTTACAAAATAAGTTGTATTTTTGTGCTACAGTACAAAGTGTAATTGCTTACACTTGACGCGCATAAGTTACTTTAATAAAACGGCGCACGTTACACATTATTAGGAAGTGACTAACGTCGTGGTGTAGCGCGTCGTCTAATTGCTGAAATTCATTATGCCGGGCGCGCGTTTATGATTGTTGTGGGAAAATGTGATTCGTCGGCGCATGCTTTCTACGCCGCGCACGTCGAGCGCGAACATTAAATTTATCTCGCGCCGCCATGCTCGAACATTAGACCTCAAGAGTCGCTCCTTAATGTGGTCGTCTTTAATCTCTAATGATCTTCTCGCGCAACGCGCGCGCGCGCCGTGAAAGGCGTCGCGGTGGAAAATATAAAACGTGGCGAGAGGGAAAATAAAAAAGCGCGCCGGTTACATTTCTTAATAACGTCTTAATGACGCCGCGCGCTTCGTCCGATTCATTCCGCGCTTTATTCCGTTCCGAAGGAATTGCGCGCTAATGCGATATTCATTTGCATCCCGACGTCGCGTAGGACGCGGAGGTGGAGGAAAACGCGGCGGCGGCGAGGAGACAAAGAAAAGAAAGGGTTGCGATTTGATGCGGCGCCGAAGTACGATCCCCGAGTATAATTGTAATTATATGCATCCGTTGCGGGCAGGTTGGCGGCGTGCCGACTCTTCGCCTCCGAAGACGAGACGCGCGCAGCGAGTCGCAGAGCGGGAGCGTCGCGCTAGCCGAAGTGAGGGGGGCGAGATTTTTTCCGAAGCGGGGCGCAGCAAAAAGTTGGCGCGCGGGAAGACGGAGTTAGGTGCACGAAGGAGCTGAGCGCCGCTGCAGGAAAGGCGAGAAGGAGGCGAAGACTGCGGACGGACGCAGGAGCGCGCCCTAACCTGCCTCACACCCGGCCGCCGCCGCCGCGTGCGCGGCCTTTCGTTCGACTCTCGCCTCGTATTGATCTCGCTCCCTGCCGCTCGCAACGCATTCGTCGCGGAGGTCGCGTTTTTCCCCGTCGTTATCCAACCGGCTAGATTGGATCTGCATCGACGTGCGCGATTCCGGTCGCGAGTCGCTGACCAACTCGACGCCACGACCAAGGCGCCTCTAATCCATTAATCTCCCGGCGGCGCGGGATTTTTGCGCTGATTACTACTTAGACGCGCATGCCACGCGGAAGACTCGTCTTTCCCGCATTGTTCCATCCTCGGCTTGCTCGCAAGGATGATTGTTTAGCGACCGTATCTCTGACGACGAACACGTTTCGCTCGAGTGCATCGCGTTTTCCTCTCGTTTTTTTGAATCGCGACGTTGCGCCGGAGCTTCCTCCTTTGCATATTTCTTCATTATTCCGTGACACTCGATACACCGGCGCGACGCACCGGCATCGTCGAGATGTCTTTCTTCCGGGCATCGATTAATACGCCACCGCCTTCCCCTACCCCCGCGAACGCCAACGACGCGACGTACGAGCACTCAGAGCGATGGGGGAAACATCCTTCCTTCCAATGCATTCTGTGCATCTTTGCGGCGCAGCGTTTTTTCAGACGACTTCAGCGACGCACAGAAAGGAGCGCATAGGTGGCTATGGAAGGCAGAAGTCTACGAGCAACGAGAAAGGGTTGTGAGTGGTTTCGTCAGCGCTTGTTTCTAACCTTTTAGGCGGAGAAATAAGCAAAGAAGAAAAAAACGTTCCCGACGACAGGAAGCAGGGAGGAAAAGATTGCGCCCTGGCGTGCTTAAAGTCCAGACAATATGAAGTATTAGTAATATTTTTTTTCCATCGGCTTTCTACCGTATGCTGGTCCCATGGAGCACTTACAACATTCGTTTATTGAAATTAACCCTTAAGTGTCTCCGAAAAACCGGTGGGCGAAACGCGCGATCGGAAAAAGTACGCGCGTCTCGCGTGAATTATTTATTGATTCGAACCTAACGAAAAGTTAGAGTGACGCTGGCACAAATTACAGTACTTAACCTCGCATTGAACGCTGTAACTACTCTTATAATATATTTCGTGTGCAAGTATGCGAGCCTCAATGGAATTGTGGGGGTGGTGTGGAAATTGAGCCCCGAAACGAACCACGTAATTGAACACCACGAGCAACACCTATCTATAAAAGTTCGAGCGCACCTCGGCAAATCCAAGTTGATTGTGCGGCAATAAAACCAGAAATGTTAACTTCATATTCATGGCATGGCTGGGGGGAAAAACCTCGCATGGAAATTAACTATAAAAATGGTTATGTCCTCGGCGGTGGTGTTACTTCATCATGTTCGCATCCTCGCGGTCTGGAACGACGCGGAGATAAAAACGATGATGACGGTCGGCAATTCTTGCCGTCGCGAAACAAGCAATCGCTTTAAAGCGCCTTCTTTTTAAAAGTCATTTCGCCAACATATAATATACACTTATTCGGGGTGGATAAAGGTGGAAGAAGACACGCGCAACGCGCGCCGCAATAAAACACCTCCTGCACCGACGGCCGTCAATAAAAAAGAAATTTCGTTCGGCGTGACATTTGCGCCCACGCGGACGCCGCTGTTTTTCGTCCTTTAGCTAAGACAATTTGCCGTCCCGTATAAAGTTTTGATGTCCTCGCAATCCGAGCGCGATCACACGTAAGTAAATTCGTAAAAAAAACGAACTTTTTAAAACGGCGCATAAAAAGTTACTTCCAGGCGGCGTTCGGGAGCGTTTTATTCGCGCCGCGTTTAAAGATTCGCACGCGCCGCAATAAAGCGGAAGACCGACGTTCGGCGATGAAATAAAGTCGCGCTCGCCGAACGGAACCGGAAGGTGACCGCAATCACCGTGCCCCATCTCCGGACGCGCTCGCACGCACCGGACAATCGCACCTTATTCCGGTTTCGTCCGCTTCCTTGCTCGGGCGTCGTTCGCGCGCGGCTTACGTTACTTTTTCAACGCGCGCCGCTAAACGCCGCTCGGTCGTAGGATGCGCTGCCCTAAAATTAATAACCAATTGATGGCCGATGCGTGCTCGGACGCGTGTCGCGTCGCGTGTAATTTTTTAATGCGGTCATCAAAGCGTTACTAATCATTTCACTTTCGACAGGAAAACCGAACCGGACGACATTTTTTCCTCGGCCCTAAGATGCGCCTCATATCGAGCCCTAAAACAATGCACGTCCACAGGTGCTGCATGCCCATTGTCTCGTCGGTATTTTTCTCCGTTTTTTTTCTTCTTTCTAAAATTGTGGCTTTGTGCACATTTGGCTCGGATGTTGCTTCAGTTGGCTAATTGCGATTTTCTCCTGCGTCGCATCGCACATTAGGCGCATTGTTGTCGCGGTTTCGATTAGCGCGCTCCAAGATCCGGATGCATCAACTTCACGCATGCGCTCTCCGCGGGCGCACTCGAGGTCCGATCCGCGTGAGATATGCGTTCTTTGTGTGGGCCGCATCCCTTTGCCGACGAGAAAGCGCGAGTGCCCGGGTTTCCTTCCGCATCCGTCGTCTTCACACAATAAGTGTATCAGGACTCTACACAGCTCCAGAGTCCTCTCGCCGCCTCCCGGGGTCGCTCCGATCTGAAGTGCTCCCAGTTCCTCGAGTTCGAGACCATTAAGAAGAAGAACAAAACGGCGCGCGCGATTAATGAAGCGACCGGCATAAATCAACCGTGCGCGAATTCTCATACGGGCTCTCGAATTAGCATCAGCACGCAGACCGAATCACGTTCACGTGCGGCGGGCCACATCCATTCTTCTAAGTCGACCTCAAACGGTGTGGAATCGAAATTATGCGATTGATGTCGCGTCGTTTGTCGAAAAGTATCGCGCCGTAAGTAAATTTACTTTGCATTATCGACTCTAAAGACAAGCACACAATGCAAATGCGTTATAAATTGTCGAGCAAATGTTTTCGTTTTTCCTCCAGCTCTGACTTGCGTCGCAATCGCTCGCATCGGATCGATTCGAATGGTGCAACAACAAAAAAAGCGTTCCCGCATTACTTCCGCGCGCGTCGAGCTGGCGAAACGAAACGCGACCGTGCTATAAGGCACTTATTTATTAAATCAATATCCGTATCGCTGGCGCACATCGGCGCCCGCTTTTATCTACGAAATTTGCCGCAACTTCGTTCACACCTTTATTGCACTTCGGGCGCACTCCGGACTTGCGCCTCATTGATAATCGGCGTTTCGCGATTTGCCAAGTGGCGAGATGCGTGATAGGTCCTCGTTTTGCGCTTCCCCGGGCGAATCGGCGAAATGTTTGCATAAATTATGCCCTCTTGCGGTCGAATCGTGGCGCGTTTAGGTATTAATAATGTTGCGAGAGACCCCGGCCGATTCTGCGCCGGAGACGCAGATCGCGCTGACGGCAGGAGTGGATCTCGCGCAGACTGGGCTTTTGTCTTGCGCAACCCTCCCAAGATAGGGGCGAGACGCCTACTCCGTGCTCGCCTGCATCGCGCCGCGGCAGCCACTTCGTCGTTAGGAAACGCCGGCGACTCGCGCGCCCTTGAAAACACCCCGGCGATTTGGCGGGGCGGCGAAGAAAGCGACTTTTATGTTTTCCGCGTTTTTATGCAACGCGGCGTCGCGCTTCCCCCGGGCCCCCGTCTTCGGCGCTATTTATCTGTCTGTTCGTCGGCGGCAGCTCATCTTCCGCCGGGGAGCGCGCGCGCATGAGAAAATCGCGCTTTAAAGGAAAGGAAGCGGGTCGTAATGAGGAAGCGCGAGCGCGCGCGACTTAGATAAGATACCGGACAAGTTAATCATGTTCGGCGCGCCGCGCGTCCCGCGCATTGTGTCGCGGGGCGCCTAATTGCCTCGCGCAATGCGCGTCTCTTTAAAGCGGCCAAATCGCGGCCGAACGCAAAGTGCACCATCGCGACATTTAGTGCTCCCCCCTCGTGTTGCTAAACGCGCAAACTTCCTCCTCGTCGCTTCTCCCGCGATGCGGCGGCCCCGACAAGCCAACGGATAGGTGATTAAGTCGCATTTAGCGTCGGGGCTTTCGCGCGCGTCATCAATTCGAGTTCATAATTAAAAGAATCGCATTTTTTTTTCTGCGGTTCTCGAACTCTCGCCGCAGGTCCGCCGAAACTAACGAGCAATTAGAGAAACGCCCGCAATGTTCCCAATTCCATCAGATGTCAGAATTGCGAACTGGCGTAGCGCGAAAATTGAGAGTGATAATGACTGCAATTGACGATGCGCGGCGCGATCACATCCGCGCACGTCTGACTTTTTGCGGACGAAGACGAAATGGTAAGCGACAATGCAAACGCGCGTCCAGACCGGACGCGTTCACTTAGCGGCGATGTAAGCAATGTGACGCTAAGTCATCACTTAAACGACTAATTAGATCATAACGCGCGCGCCGTTCGCGACGAGGCTTCGTCGTGTCACATTTGTCAGCACAACAAGGACGACGCGAGTCATTGCATTTATCGAATCGCCAACGAAACTCGTCTTGCGCGCCGCGATATAAATAAACACCTTCGTTTGGCGCTGGCAGTTGCGTGGAAAATTGCGGCGCGCATAATTACACGTGCGACCAGAAACAAGCGTCCCAACTGAAAACGCGCTTATAACAACCATATGGTGCCCGCCGGTCAGGGCGACATATGCGCGTGTCGCGTTTCCTTGGTTCGCCACGGGGAAAAAAAAACGACGCGTCGTTCCATAGTGTTCGGGCGCGCGTTCGCCAAGATCGCGAGATGCGTTTCCGGCGCCGGTCAGCGCCTCGTCGAAAAGCAGATCGGCGGGCGATGCGTGCGCGCGCCCGCCCGGTGGCTACTTCCGTCCGGAGGCGGTCATGCGCGCCGTCGCCGGCCGAAAGGAACTTTATTGTTTCCCACACATGCGCGGTGCCACGGTGCGATACTCTTAATGAATAAGATTAACATATCGTCCTGTAATGTTGCTCGTTCGGCGTTCTTCCGTCGCGCCGGCGACGAACATAAAGGCGTGCGTATCCGCTGTGGGAATTTTCGCGTGCGAGAAAATGAAATATGTATCAACGGAGACGAAAACTGTTTTTACCTGAAAGACGTTATTTTCCGAATTCGGACGACCGAATAATAGCAATGGACAGCGTCCCCTGAGAAGCGCACCTTTCCCACGATGGAAGATGAAGCGGGAAGATGGAGACGGTGTGTCTTGAAGTAGGTACGCACATCTCGAAAGCCGAGGGTGCTGAATGCAAAGCGTGTTTCTTCATCAGACCCCTTCTTCTATTATTACCGAAGTTCACCTGACTTGGCGCTGCAGTCGTGCGAAGTAATTTGAAACAAACGACGACTCAGTCAGCTCCAGAGTCGTGACGAGCTTTGTAGAAGCAACGCAATAATTGCGTGCGACGTAATTCAAAACTTGTAGGTGTAGTTGGCGCTGCTTTGGTGAAGCGTCGGCGATATTGATAACTGCGATAACTCGCTAAGTGAGTTGGTTTGCGTGCGTACGCAATGCGAATCGAACGAAACGTACGCCCCGCGATAAGAGTCTAATTTCATTTCGACGATAAGACAATGCGCGCTGGCGTTACCGACAGATGGTACTATATTGGTGAGAATTACACTTTCCTACGCGCGCACTCAAGTGTGGCCATATGGCGGCGGACATTCAAATGTTTTCGGAACGGAAAAAATAACTCGTGGGTCGCAGACAAATATGCTTATCTAATTGGAACGGTTGTGGACCTTGGCGAGACTCTTATTTAACCGTATTTCGCAACCAGCACGAGGGTGGCGATTTAATTAGACGGCTAATTTCGCTTTGTGCGTTGCGCCGTCATCTTTTCCGTCTTGAAGTTCTCCTCATTTGTGAATTTAAAAGTTAAAAGAAGCAGTTTCCTTTTTCGAGGATGCGAGGGTTGCGCCGCTGGCATCCGAACGAGATTGAATTGAGTGAGAAAAAAAGGCTTCTTCTCGCATTTAATTAGGAGTAGAGCGCGAGCGATATTACAATGAAAAAAACAGTCCGCCTGTATCTTCGGTGCCGACTTATCGCCAGGCGCAGTTTCATGCTAATCTGCGTGCCGGCACGAGGCATGCGCGGTTCGGCGCGCGGTCGCTTCTTTCCGTGCGCGCTGATGAATGAATGTGTGTGTGCGTGCTCGTGCGGTACGGTTGCGCGAGCGCCCGTGGCCCGACTAGCGCAGATCAACAGTTGTGCGGCCGCGGCGAGCGCGCAGGTGTTCTCTGCTCGCTCGCGCCGCTCCCCTTCTTGCTTGCACCCACTTTCCTTTCGCGCGGCAGTCGAGGCCCGGTGCGCCGGCGAGCGTGCGCGCGCGCTGAGAAGGAGAGGAGACCGAACCGACGACCGGATGTAAAGAATACGTTTTTCCGTTTGCTTCAGGTATTGACATGGGCGACTATTCTTAAGTGGGGGCCGCCGCGAAATTCATCTGCCTGTGGCCGCGTAGTGGGGGAACCGGTACGACCAATAACGCTTTAACTTATAATGTCATCGGAGGAGGAGACAGAGTTCGGTTTGTACACAGATAAACTCCTGAAGAAAAGCAAAAGAACCAGACAGCGCGTGGACGCCGGCGAGCCGCGCAACAGCTACTCGTCGATACCGAACTTCAGTTCGCGGCCGACGTTCCTCGGGAACGGTAACAGTTTGTACGGTGCGATCTTCACGCAACAACAGCAGTTCGGTCTGTTCGGACCGGGTTTCGCGCCGGCGAAAATGCTGAACGAACTGCTCGGCAGGCAGAAGGCGCCGGCGACGACGACGCCGGTGTCGCAAGTGGCCGCCGTGGACGGCAACAACACGGAGAGCGAGGATTCTATGAAGTTCGACGCGGTGATACGGTGCGGTGGCGTGGGTGGCGGTCTGACGGACGGCGGCGGCAGCCCGCCGACGGGCGAGCAGCTCGCGCATCACATGCTGCGCGACATCCTGCAGGGGCGCAAGCACGAGTTCCTCGCGCTGGAGCACGACCTGCGCAACGGCGCCCAGGACCACAACAACATCATGAACAACAACAACAACGAACCGAACAAGCCGGACGCCGACCGCAGCCAGGACGCGGCGGACGCCGCCGCCGCGGTGGTCGCGATGAAGGCGGAGGCGGGCGCGGTCGGCGAGCGCCAGCAAGCGGAGCTGATGGAGGAGGCGCTCAACGGCATGGAGACGGAATCGCTGCCGTCCCCCAAAGTGGAACCGTCTAGCCCCGCCAAGCCGGAGGACGCGAAGAAGGCGCGCGTGGAAAACATTGTCTCAGGTATGCGCTCCAGTCCGGCGCCGCAGCAGGTGAACGGCTGCAAGAAACGCAAGCTATATCAGCCGCAACAGCACGACAGCAACGCCGACCGATACATCGACGACGAAGAGGAGCTGATGATGGAGGAGCCCATCCGGCAGAAGCGCGTCGAGAAGAACGCGCTCAAGTCGCAGCTGCGCACGATGCAGGAGCAGCTCGCCGAGATGCAGCAGAAGTACGTGCAGCTGTGCACCCGCATGGACCAGGGATCGGAGGAGAGCCAAGAGGTCGAGGAACTGCCTAGTGATAGTGAACAGAGCAAACGATCAGCGCCGGCGTCCCCAGTGCCGTCGGTGACAACCCCGACCACGACGCAACCGCCCACGTTGGCGCAGCAGGTGAGCAAACTGAAGATCAGCCCGCCCGGCGGCCGACCATTCCACAATGGTCTCCTGCACGAAAACCCGCACCTCAGCAACGCCGCCGCCATGTACCTGGGCGTCAGCCACAAGCTGATGCTCGAGCAGGAGGCGCGCATGGCCAAAGAGGCGGCGGCGGCTGCCTCGATCGCCGAGTCGCAGTCGCACGCCAGCCAACAAGTTCCTCATCCGACCAACAACCACCACCACAGTCATCATCATCAACAGCCGCATCATCCGCATCACCATGCGCAGAAGCCGGAAAACTTCGCCGACAGGCTGTCGATGATGCGAAACATGTCGACGCCGAGCGGCACGGACCTCGAGGGTCTCGCCGATGCGCTCAAATCCGAAATCACCGCATCCCTGTCAAACCTCATCGATTCGATCGTGACGCGATTCCTGCACCAGAGGCGGTGCAAAAACGACGCCACCGCGTCGGCGGAGCAGCTCAACAAGGATCTGTTAATGGCATCTCAACTGCTCGATCGCAAATCACCGCGGACCAAGGTAGCCGAGCGACCTAACGCACCTCCACCTTCATCCGCGAACGCCTCGATGGGCTCGGGCGGCGGATCTTCCATCTCCGGTAGCATCAGCGGCAGCAATACACAAATGGTAAACGGAAATGGCCCATGTCATCCGATGATGCCTGCGCATCATCATCACATGAATAACATGCACTCCAAACAAACGAGCGATTTGCATATAAGGCCTCCGATGTTTCAGCCGCCCAAGCCGCCGGGCATTAGCCAAGCGGCGCTGTACGCGATGAACCATCCGTTCTGCGTTTCCAAGCAGGAGAACAACCCCGAGCAGAACGAGGCGCTCAGTTTGGTCGTGGCACCGAAGAAGAAGCGGCATAAGGTGACCGACACGCGCATCACGCCGCGCACCGTCAGCCGCATTCTCGGCCAGGAGGGCATGGGCATGTCGCCGGCGTCGATGGAACCGAACTCCTGCCCCTCTCCGCGCCCGCCGCCGCCCTACCACCAACCGCCGCCGATGCTGCCCGTGTCGCTGCCCACGTCGGTGGCGATCCCGAATCCGGGACTGCACGAATCTCAGGTTTTCTCGCCGTACAGCCCGTTCTTCCACGGACCCAGCCACGGACACCACATGGCGATGCAGGTAGGTCACCATACCTAGGTCCGGCGTTAGCTGATCTTAATTTTATGCTCCTCGTCTTGTGAACGTTGTGAACAGTTGCATGGTTATTTGCAACAGGCGCCGTCCTCGCCGCCGCGCATGCACAAGATGGAGCGCGAGTCGCCGCCGCTGCACCATCCGCCGACGCTACTGCATCCAGCTCTCCTCGCCGCCGCCCAGCACGGCGGATCGCCCGACTACGGTCACATACGCGGCCCCAACGGCGTGATGAGCATGGACGCCGACCGAAACTCCGACTGCAACTCCGGCGACATCTCGTACGACGGCATGCAGCCTACAATATCCTTTTTATGCAAGCGCGAACGCATCGATTTTATCGGCACCAGACACCAACACGTCTCACGAAACGTCTAAGTCACGCGGGCTACTTTTATTTCATTAAGCCGATATAAAGCGACAACTTGTGGGTCTTCGTCAGATCGCCGCGATACTTTGAGGTCAATTTCTGCGTCTAACCTCTAAGTTACCGTCGAAACCTTAGGTGCGCGCTCAAATCCGATTTGAATCAATTCAGACCAGGATTGTCCCATATAGCGGTCGTGGCAAAAAATCGTTAAGATGTTTGCGCGCTTTCGGCGCGCAACGTTCCCGCTTAATAGATATTTTACTGGCTGACGATCGGTTTAATAATTGATAGCGCCAAAGTGAACGGAAAGAAGCCATCTGCATTATGAACGAGACTGCAGATATCGTTTTTTCTACGATAGGTTGATTGAGTCATGAGGGATAGGGAAATCAAGTAATACGGGATCGGATACCTATTATTAGCTTTGTAACTTTCTGGACACGTTCGAAATTCTCCACCCCGGACATGAATAAATGATCTGCGCTTCTTAGCGTTTCCAATAAGAGTCCGACGTCTGCGAAACGACTTGTGAGAATGGAACACGTGACGTATCGAAGATTACACGATAACTTTGCGAATTTTAAATTTTTATTACAAGCGCCCGAACGCAGAAAAACTGCGTTCGCTAATTTCATCAATTACACGCTCAGATGGGGAAATTGCGCGCTAGAAGTTCGTTCCGACGTCTGCTAGTCTTCGGCGCATTATTATTCACACACAGCTGACACGTTTCTGTGCTCGCAATGACAAACTAGTGCTGACATTTCCTTAATGCCCGTGAACTCGTCGACTCTGACGCCGATGCATCTGCGAAAAGCCAAACTGATGTTCTTCTGGGTGCGCTATCCCAGCTCAGCGGTGCTCAAGATGTACTTCCCGGACATCAAGTTCAACAAAAACAACACTGCCCAGCTGGTCAAGTGGTTCTCCAATTTTAGGTGAGTGATGGTCCTGCCCAATTGTCGCGTTCGCTAGCGGAAAGGACAACTCCTATTCGGCGATTATCTCATTTGCGCGTCGGCGGGAGAAAACGCGCGGAAAATCATTTCGTTGCCGCGTCCGGAAAAAAAGCGCTGCACGTACCGTTTTGCCGGAAGGCTTGTCGTGCGCGCAAAGCACATGTGACCGCGCGCTTGTTGGCGGCTGAATGCAAACTACCTGTGCAACAAAGCAGTTTCCACGCCGCGCATTCAGCGCGCGATGTTGTGTGCGTGGGGTTTCATTTGCGAACAGTTGCGTCGTGCAGCCTCGTGTGCTCTTTTTTTTTCAAATGAAAACTGCCGGAAAAGTCCGTTTTATTGCCTTCCTCGGCGCGCGTCTCGTGTGCACACACGGCGATCCGTTTTCCGTCGTGCTCCGCGTCGGAAAAACGCATGCGAGAACGCGGAACACAAACGAGCGCCACCGCCACCAGCTTGTCGTCTAATCTGCGGCGCTTACCGGCAAACAGTTACGTTTCGCTCCAATCGAACGCGCTGTATGACATGCGCGCTGAGCGCTCCGCCGAACTTGGCAAACGAGGAAATTTAAATTCGCATGTTTGTCGCGCGTTTTGTCGCGCGACAACGTTTTGCGCAAACAAACATCGGCGGCTACGCTCGTTCTCTACGGATGATTGAATCGGTTACGTTTGCCAAGTGATCGAGGTAATTCCAACTCGACCAAATCAAACAAATCACTTCATCCCCTGTCACTTAATTCGATCCACCTGGCCGGGACGCGCTATCAGTTGTGGGAGATTCCCTAATACAAAATTGTAATTCGCCGCGTTTGAAGGCCGCCATTTATCGCGTCCTTTTTGCTCTGCGTATGAAAACTAGCCGAGGAGCGAATTGCATAATGACCAATTTCATAATTTCGCCGTCGCATGCGCCGGCGGTTTTCCGTGCGCGCGCGCGCGAATGTGCGACCATCAAAGTTAATTAGATAGG
>JAODGE020013747.1:0-11740 GCA_027574965.2 Ecitophya simulans | reverse complement strand
AAGTCAGGCACAATTATTTCTTTATGCGGTAAGAAAAGTTGTGTGTCACCCTTTTTTCGTTTGTTGGCGGAGGGATGATGTAACGTTGAAGTAGCGGGAGGTTGAATGGCGCCCCCAGACGCCAGTTTATGAAATATTTTGTTTAAATATTTAAATTTCGGATGGTTTGTGGCGCTATGCGTCGATTGGAGACAATCGGCGCGCCGAATGATTTTTATAGTTTACTTGTTGCGAGAACGTGAGGAGAACAGAGAGTCTCACACCAGCCACCTGCAAGGCAAGTTGCCACGGCTGATATTGTACAGCGAAATGAAAGTAAGATCTTCGGATTCGGCCATTCCGAAATGGCGCCCAAATATTTATGTGTTATTTGTTAATTCAACCGTCCATCCTCCACGCTGCGGTCCTCCATTGAGCTACCGGGGGCCGCAAATGCGGTACGCTGCACGCTTCGGTGGATTCAGCAGCCAAGGTGACCAATCGTAACTTTTCCCGTTACATGAGGAAATCTAATGTAATTGCTTTTTATACGAGAAAATGTTTCAATCACCTCATGTATTATCTTGCTTGTAATTGACTGACTTACATTCAAAAAAGTGTTTTTGCAGAATGCCTTCTTGTAACTACCATGGGCATAGAAAATAATAGCCAATAAAATCTAAAAAACGTTTAAGATTATTAATAATATTATTATATAATAATTTTCTCACATGCTTTTGTTTCAAGTAATGTTGCTGAATTGTCTTAACCCACATAAATGTGAGGTCATAGAGTGTCAATTAAATCTCTCATCATTGGTATTGAGAGAAGAAAATATTTCACAAATTCCTTATCCGTTAATTTATGAAACGGGTCATTTGGGATCCATATCTTCTAATATTGTTGCAAGCAGGTCAGGAGCCACTTGTTCTACCAATAAACAATACTCAGTATCAATGTCTTCGATATCCTTGTTTTTACTAACTATTACTACTAAAAATATGTATCTAAGATATGAAACTATACTGTCTATATGTAAGTTATTAAAATTGGGATAAAACTATTTTAAAATACCAAATAAATAATGCCGCACAAAAAACTATCCTCTAAAATGAAAAACCTATCCACTAACAACTTAGTATTGGCGACCAAACGTATTTACGTTTTTCGTCGACAACCCAACAACGCTGGCGTCGGATGCATTACGCAAGCGCAGCGTGTAAATAAAACCGATGAGAACCGAAAACATGCTAGAGTCAATGCAGCGGATACCAATTCGCATGCGCTGCTATCAAACTTTTGAGCCCATACCTCTCAACTACTCGAACTTGATTTTGACGCAACGGTTGATACGGTTAACTCGAGCTCCATATCTTTTACATGCCCGCGCATGCGCATTGTCACTTTCAAACTCACGAAAGTGAGTTCGTTATAACGTGAAATCGGCACCCTGGACTTGTTATTAGTTACGCTAATTAGTTAGTAAGTAATAGTATTGCGTTGTTTCGGGGTGGCAAGAAGGTTTTGTGCGTGTGCGTATATTTATTGTTATCGTCTCGTTTTCCATGTCTTTATACTGTTTACCGCAAATGCACAATTAGATTATTTAAAATATTGTATTTATTAAATAGTAAGAAAAAATCTTTGCTGCGGAGCTTTGAACGCATGCACTCAAACAACAGTTAGCGGAATTAACCATCACACTACCAAAAAAAACTTTACTTGGCAAATGGTCAGCAAGTCCGCTTTATGGCAAAAAAAAGATTTTATTTTTCTTTGACTTTTGCTATTCTCAAACAGAATTTTATAAGCAGATGCGTTATATTGGTGAGTGATACAGGCAGTCGCATAAAATGGAATAAATGCCAGTGCCACCCAGTATACTCCGCATCTGATGATTCCGTAATCACAGCTAATGCAATTGTTTAGACCTTGAAGTTTAGCTTGAAAGGCTAGCCACAACGTAACTGCAAACAGTTCAAGAGATTTTAAAACGTTTTACAAAAATTCACAGATTTCACATCCTACGGTGCAAAAACATTATTTGCAACATCTCGAGTATTTTCGAAATAGGTATAAAACGTTTAATCAGATAAAAATAAATATTTATTTTCCATTTCACATTATTATTATGTGTATAATAATTAGCATATGCGCAGGTATTTTTTTGAGTCTAATTGTACGCAGTTTGAATGCACGTATGTGACATCAAAACCTTGAGACATTAACGATTTGTAGAAAAGTCTGCGTCACCGCTTGTGCAATCTTTCCGTGACGTTTGATGCAAATTGCTGAGGTTTATTACTGACATTAATTTATTATTAATTTACTAAAATTACAATCAATTTTAGCGCGTGGCACAACCTGACATGCAGCATTCACAAGAAGCGCGACAGAAAATATTTGATTGGATGAAAAAGCATAATATTGACAAGGAGACCAGTTAACAACTGTTTTATTTTTATGATTTTTTTTAAGATGTAGAAGCTAAAATAAAAAAAAACACGTATTTAGCCGTTATGTGCTAAGACCCTTAGTATATACTATTAGCATACACCAATCTGACGTAAGGTTAATTTGGTGCAGTGGTTACAAGACTGACGTGTCGTTCAGTAGTTTGTAGGTTTGACCCCCGTACCAGAGCACCACGTGGCTTTGGCGGGTGTAGAAATCGTTACCCGTTCCGATGAATGTGTGGTAACACAGTTATTTTCTATTTGACTCTGTATTTACAACCAGTTAAAAATAAACGTCTGAGCCTGCAAAGTATGTTCACAACCACGAGAAGCACTTGTAAGAAAAAACGCAGATTTAGTAGCAGACATATAGTACCAACCATATAGGTCCACAGAACCGAACTGCGGTATTATCGCAGAGATTTTTAATGGCTAGACAAACGCCTTGAAAATGAACTTGGTCCAACAACCTCAGAGTTGTCCCCCGAGCCGATGCAAGAATCAAATTTCCATACTCAAGACGAGACAAAACGAGAGCACAATAGACATTTAGCAAAACTACCCTACTAGCACCCCAAC
This sequence comes from Ecitophya simulans, assembly GCA_027574965.2. NCBI lineage: Eukaryota > Metazoa > Arthropoda > Insecta > Coleoptera > Staphylinidae > Ecitophya > Ecitophya simulans. The sequence goes on along the minus strand of JAODGE020013747.1, from coordinate 8,726 downwards.
GGCCACCAGACAGGCATGAAACAATATTCAGCCTCACCTGCCACCTGCAAACAACGTTCGCAACGTGGATTTTCCAACGTAAACGGGAGTCTACACCCCCAGAAGCCTAACGTTTTCAACTATCCGTATGTTTATATTGTCTATGGTTAATGCTGAAGGAGGGTATAGGAGACATAATCGACAAAAATAAACGCATTTGGATTTTTCAGAGAATAAACAGAAACCGCGACTAAAAACTATCTGATAAATAAAGTCTAGCTGAACTAGCTGACAGTTGACGGTAATAACAAATACAGTCACACTCAGGATTAATCTCTAAGGAACACCGTTTTCTAAGGTATGTTAGGTTGACTGATTGGCTTTCAATCGGACAAAAAAAGATTGGTTGCCAAGAAAATCGCAGATAAGGAGAAACATTTTTCCGCGGAAATCTCAGAAATGCAACTGTTGTAAGACGCTATATTGCCAGATCATATCGTATGATTGCTCAATGTCGAGAAAGACTGCAGTGAGATGACTTTGGTTTAGAAATACGTTTTAAACCGCGCGTTCAAAGTACAAAATGGCGTTTTCAGTGCCCCGGTGCTTGCAATAACCTGTTTGGAAAAGACTAAAAAGATTGCGGGACTCTAGAACCCAGGTAAGTCGCCGAGCTATCATCTTCTTCCAGACCTTGCTAATGCAGGCAGTGAGAGAGATTGGCCAATAACTAGCAGGATTAGAGGGGACCTTACCAAGTTTAAAGATAGGTATCACAATTGCTTTACGCCATTCATCAGAGTAGGTAGTTGACAACCACAACTTATTAAAAAAGTTGAGAAAACAACGTTTCCTTCTCAACGGAAGGTGTTTAAGAAATACGTATAGAATAGACTCAAGACCTTTAAAAATTTTTTAACAGACTTGAAGACACAATCCAGTTCATTTAAAAAGAAAAGGTTGTTATAATCACACTCGTTGTTTCCAAAATCAAGGTTGATCGACTCATTGTAATCTTTGGTAGCCAAGAAATCCTGTGCTGTTGCTAGCAAAACGTGTTCCCAAAAGCTTACACATGGCTGCTGGAGATGAAACTGTGTTGCCGTTGTCCACAAGATTTGCAACCCAAAACCGCGCGGATCTTACGCCACACTTCCGAAGGAGACGCCGAAAACCAGAGCGTCGAAACATACTCCTGCGTACGTTTGCTCTGCACAATGAAGCGCCTTGCCAGAACCGTGGATTCCTTATACTTAACGAGATTTACGGTCAATAAATACCGCTTAAATACGTTATAAGAGTGTTTTTGTTTAGTGATGATATTGTTGCAATATTTATCCCACTAGACCCAACAAACTCATTTGTATCAGGCAAAAGTGTTGAAACCTTGTAAAACTCCTAGAACAAGTCCTAGTCGGCCTAATTGTGTGTACCTTAGTTATATGGATATCCGTGCTGACCAGAATGACCACACTCAAATCAATCACAAATTCTCAGATTCTTCACCGTTTGCAGAATTAAAATGCGTTATTTCTTCGTTATTCAACAGTACCGCTTCAGTGTCCTCAAACACTAACTCCAAGTCCCTTCTCCGCGCATCGCTCCTTGACGACTCCCAAAATAAAATAAAAGAAATAATAACAAACGCAAACCTCAAAATCATTAAGACGTTTTCTAGTTCTTAGAACCAGTGAGACGCCCGCTCTTTTTCTTTGGCTGGGTTAAATTTACGGTGAATTGGGACAAATCGAACTGTTTTGCGAAACCTCCTAATTCCAACCTTTTCCGCTTCTCCGTCATACTGGAGGCGAAAGCCCAGGTCGGTAGGGTAACGCCGGCTTTAGCGGACGCTTTATTAGAACCAGCCTATAGGAGTGTTTGAAGTGGTACAACAGTAGCAGTACAGTCTTTTCGAAGCAATAGAGCAACCCCGCTTTTAGTTCGTAGGTCCCATACTTCATCCTGCTAAAATAAATGGTACCTGCAAAGAATAAAATGTAAATGTAGCAGTTTTGCAACTATATCACATTATATTAGTGTTCTACTAATGTATGTTTTCTATTAAATTTTAAAAAATTAGGATTGTTACCCAACGTTAAAATTAAAAATTAAATAATAAAAAATTTAAAAATATCAGACACAGTAATTTACTTTTATACAACGCGTGACCGGAGCCAAGCCACCGTCTCCACCGTCGCAGTCTTTATTTGGGTGTTCGCGCCTTTCTCTGCGCCGCGTAATTCTTTGCAAAAGTTGACTCTTTTTGAGAAGGAGTTGACGGGTCCATATGAACCCACGAATAGGGCAAAAATAAAGCTGCCCATGAGTGAGCAATGCTCTCTTACCTACGGGAAGGCAACATACAACCACGGTTTGCCTAGTACGTGAAGGCGACCGTTTGCAACTGGGCAGAGCCATTTATTCATCGGCACGGTACACTATCACTTAGGATTTTGCGGTTGGTATAGCTTAAAACAATGTAAATACGCGTTGTTGACAAAGACGATGCATACATTCATACACACAACGCGCAAACCGTAATACGAAATAATTGCAGATAATATTTTTTTATGTTCTGTTTCATTTTTTAATTTTTGTATTTTTTGTTTATTATTGTTTATTCTTTGTTGAAATTTTAATTTTTTTGTTCTATTTGCTTGTTAAACTTTTTAGTTTCTTTAGCATTTGCATCTATTTTGTGATAGGTATAACTTTATCGTACTTTTTTTTTTGTAAATCTTCAATTTATTGTATTATTGCACAACTATTATTGTTTTTACATTTTTCCGTATCTACAATTGGTTTTAGAATTACTTCAAGTTTTGAAACGTATTTAACGCGTGCTGCATAGCCAAAGTTAAAAGATTGTACTTTTTTAAATTACCAGATAATATGAATATTAAATTCGTATGAATTTAAATGCATTACATAAAACATATCAAAAAGCATTACAAATTGACAATCACTTTTTAAAAATAACACAAAATCCTAAATAACTTTGCAAATAAATTAGAAACTTCTAAAGAAATCAACAACAAAATCAATAAAATGCCCATTGTAAACATATAATATTTTATAATATTTTGGTTATATTATTTTTTTAAATAACACATTTGTTTACAGCATTCTATTATATGTCCACGTGCATGCGCTGCCGTCATTACTGTCAAACTTGCAAGGCCAAACCGGATCATCTGTCAAATTTGATTGCAAAATTATCACCCTGTTTAAATTATTGAATCTAATTATCATAATTAAAACGATTATATGGGAAGATATAATTTAATGTACTTCTATGACAAAACTAGTTTCAGTTGTGATACACGTTGTTTTGTTTACGTTGGATCAAATTTTACATATTATTTTACATGCAATCAAAATTCATATTAAAAATACGTTAATGGACGCTAATATATTGTATTTTTGATTATATAAATAATCATAAATATTTAAATAGCTAAAAATGACAAAATACCTATATTAAAAAATTTTAATAGTTGCACTGTATTACAAGTATGTAAATTATGCTATGTGTTTTTTAATTACTTTTTATTTTGCATGACCTGTTACTTCAGTATGCGCATATATATATATATATATAAGTTATTAAATTGCACCGCCTTGTTCTCACTTTATACTTTTTCTTCACAACATGAAGTTTGCTAGGTTAAGTGTCACTATTGTTGTGTACGTGTTTTTGCTTGTTTCCACTGTGGCTAGCATTCAAAAGCAAATAAGCAAGTTACCTAAACATATAATGTAATTAACAATTTAATGACGTGTTCCGTTCGGTTATGTTACAGTCAAGGATGTAAACATTTGCAAACGAAATGACCTCCAGTTTCAAAAATGTTACTGCGACAATTTTAACAGGTTGATACCTGTAATTAAACACGGCGTGCCGGAAATGAACATTATAGCAATTGAGCCTATGCAATTTGAATACCTACAACTAGAGTTTTTGGAATTCAAAAATGTTCATTTTCGTATGGACTTAAACAACGTTACTTTGCATGGCATGAGTCTTGGACAAGCTTTACATTGCAATGTTTATATGACTGAGGATGGTCTACAAAAAAAATATGAATTAATTTTTCCAAAGATTGAATTAAACGCAAAGTACAAAGCTAATGGCAAGTATTGGTTGTTTGTGATTCAAGGAGACGGTGACTTTCATGGAAAATTTAGTAAGCTTTTACCATTAAAACTAATTGTTAAAATTTTTAAAAAACATTTTATTAATTCAAAACAATTGGGTTTAAATTATGTTTTTTAATTGCGCATTTAATTCCGCAGGTAATTTGGTTGTGAGCACTATATGGAACTCGACGCGTTTTATAAAACATGGAAAAGAACATCTCAAATTTACGGCTAAATATACAGATCTAAAAATTGGGGAAATATATTTACAATTCACTAACATGTTTGGAAATAATACAGAGCTTAACGAAAACATCAACAACTTTCTCAACACACATACTGATCTACTATATAATGAAATTAAACCAATCGTTCTGGAAACCATCAAGAAGATGTCTTTAGGAATTATCAATGAAATTTATTATACTTTTCCTTTTAACGTTTTATTTCCAAAGAATTAATCACATTAATTTATTTTGTTTTGTAGATTAACACTTCAGATTACATACTAAAAAATCACGCTGAAAATAGAAAATAATGCGATTTTGTGCATGACAAGTTTTTTGTGACAGGTCACAAAAACCGAAAAATTGGTAACCATAATTTTTTCATAAATAATTAAGTAAAATGTTTAAGAAAAGATACTTTTGCGTACTTTTATGACACCAGGTTTTTATTTATTTTGGATAAATGATACAAACATATAACTATAAATATTTAATACCCTGAGATAACAGGTGCTTTTTGAACACATAATTAACTAATTAATTTTAAAACCAGTAAAAACACCGAAATTAATGTTGTTAACGGCGGTTTTATCATATGTATTTTAGTGTCTTTTAGCTTTTATGCGCCTCCAGCACATGTCGCTGCTCGAGGATTAGGGATTGGATAAACTAACTCGCTAAAAATAAATGCATACAAACACTATTTATTAAGTAAAAATTAAAAAGTTACAATTTGAGATTTTTTACTAGCGACTGACTGCTGTCCGCTTTGAGCATCGTTTATAAACCGAACCTGGGCCCACGCATTTTAATACAACGCACCTAACTTTGCTCTAATTGGTACAACACACCGTAAGATACGCTTAATTTTTTAAGTCAGCGTGCTTTCAGTGACTGGACGCTACTTTGTTGCTTAGTGACTCTAAGGCGTTTTGCAAATTTGCAAGCAATTGTCGCATCAGTCATTATATATTATGTGTCTATTAAAGACTTTTGATTTTGCATTAATAGTGCAAATATGCAAATCTTTAAAAATGCGCAAATAACTAAACTGCTACTTTTACTTAACTTACTTCACTTAAGATAAGATAATTATCTAAACAAAATTATAAATAATCAAATAACAAATTTGTTGCTAGTTATTTTACAGTGAAAGTAGTGTTACTGCAACAATTAAAACAAATTAATTTTTTTAAATTAAAAATGTGTCAAAAATAAACATAATAGCGATTGACTGAATTGCGCGTAAAGCACATACGCATAAAACAACCGGAATCACAGGCTACCAAATTCCGGATAGATTTACGTGATGTTATCTTCCGTGGTTTAATTTTTGAACAAACTTTGTGATGCAATATGATTAAAGATAGTATTTGATTGACGTTTGAATTGATTTTTATGAGATGAAGTTGGAAAACAAAATGTACGAAAAATTTTTGCGTTCTACACATAGCAAATTTCACGGACAGTTCAGTGATTGTTTTAGGTTTATAAAATTATTTGTTATAATTTACTGTTCCAATTTGCAAATTTGCACATGAATTTTTAGCTAGAATAAACATGAAAACTATATGGAATTCCACGTGTTGTGTGAACCACGGAAAGGGCCAAATTATGGTTACGGCCAAGATTAAGAATCTGATTGAGGATTTGACGACAGCGTGTATTGCAACCGCAGCGTATGTGATTAAATAAATAAAAATACATAAGTTATCTGAATTAAATTATTTACAAACTAAAAGAAATTAAATGTATGCAAATAAAATAATTCCTAGATTTAAAAATAATACTGTAAGAACTTTAACAGGTTAATACTTGTAATTACAAGCAGTGTACCCAAAAATAAACCTAATGTTAATTGATTTTGTGCAAGTGGAACACGAAATAACCACAAATAGACAAATTGTCCGATTTCAGGCGTTTGATTTTGAGCAAGCTGTGCAATGTAATGTCTGTATGACTGAAGATATTGTTTTAGTTTAACTTTAGGTTTTAAATTTAGATAAAAGTGAGATATGATAGCAGTGAAAGGTATATAAGGTTAAAATTTTAATAAAATATTAATTATTAGATACATTTAAATATAATTATAAGTTTTTTTACTATGACGCGTTTTAATGCATTTTAATAAACCTTTCCAATTTAAAGCTAAGAACACCCATTTATATATTTATACATCTAAATAAATGTATTCTATAAGAAAGTCAAATTTTTCTTTCTAAAAACCATTAAAAATCTGTTTTTTTTTACAATATATTCCTAAATAAATAAACATATTTATTTATTTTTATTCACTGCATTGACATTCTAAAAAATCACAATAGAAATGAATGACAATGTACATAAAATGTTGTGTATAACAGAGTGACAATTATATAAAAAAATAGTAATCAAATTTTTTAAATCAAAAATTACAAAATTTAAGTTTTACAGTTAAATTGGATTACCTATGTCAGGTTAGCATCGCATGTGCATCAATTGCAACACATGCGCACTGACATCAAAAACTTCTATAACAATGAATGTTTCTTGTTTTGGTCAATATTGGCAGTGTTTGGAAACGCGTTAAAAAAACTAAAATTTTTAGTTTGAGTGTGCCTCTTCGACACACAGGTTACAAATTGCTTCAAAAATATTTTTTATAATTTAATTTTGTGGTACATAACCATCTGTTTAAGTTATTAAATCTGATTAAAATGTTATAAACATATAATTGAAAAGATAAATTTTTGCATATTTTACACTAAATGTTACAAATAATTTTCCATGTTATTAGTACACATTTATGTAGATACATTACTGGAGGCACTTCAATTGTTTCAAAATCAAATGTATAATTATTCTATTCTTTGATGATCATAACGTAAATCTAGCAAGCGATCCTCACTCTTCAGTCATCGGAAAGTAAATTTAGTGAGCGATATTTACTTTTTGGTGGTCGGATCGCAACTTTAGTGAACGATTTTTATTTTTTGGTAATAGAAACGTGAACCTAGTAAGGGATTCTCATTGTTTGATGATCGGAACATGAATCTAATAAGCAAACCTCACTCTTTAGTAGTTGGAACGGGCAATGGGCAATTCTTACTCTTTGGTAACTTAAACGAGATTCTAGTAAATAATCTTCAATTTGTTAAAACGTTGAAACGTAAATCTAGTAAAAGATAAATCTATTGAGCAATCCTCAATCTTTCGTGATCGGAACGTAAATGTAGTGCGCAATTCTTATTTTTTAGTAATTGAAACGTGTTTGCGCATCAATGTTAAACGCAAACGGGTTTGCCAACACAACTTGTGTCGCATGTTTGTCTACAAGTAACTTCGATTACACCCTGAACGATTACAAACTGAACATTTTAAGTGGCCGCAACATACTCCCACCCTAAACTTTTAACATTAATAAAGAGTTTTACAACAAACTGAGCTGCCCATTATAGAAACATCTAACTAGCAAATACATATTTTATACTCATGGTGCCTTTCAAATATTGGTGGCTACATTTTGGCGTTAAATTCCTTATAGGCTTTTAGCAAAAGCATCCATTAAAGAGAAAATCGTACCGGCACCTTTACTAGGCGTCCACAGCGTGTGCGCACCAAGTCTTGTTCCATCTTATCACTTATGCACTCCAACGGGACAATGCGCTGCACCGGACGTATAAAGAAACCATGGGTGGTTCAAACTTGTACTACACAAAAACTGCTATCTTTTCTTGGTATTAGTTCTTCGTTACGAACTAGCGGCCAATCTATCCGTTTTCCGTTGTTTCTCCCAAGCGCAATGTCTCCCACTTTAAAGTCCTGATTGTTACTGCGTTAGGCGATGGTCTTCAATCACCCCAAATACTCAATAAGAAACTGCTTGCAAAAAACGTTCCAAAGGTTGTCGCGAGCCATAACGTTGATCGCTGAAAATATGACTAATTAGGAATGCAACGCCAGGGTCACCTTGCACTGGCGCCGATCAGTCGCACAGCCTTCAGCTAAGGTGACAGCATTTCTTGTGGAAAAACATTGGGGCTTTCCCCTCAATGTTGGAGTTTGGCCGTTCTTTGTTCGCGAGGTAAGCTAATTAGTATAAAAGGAGATCTAATTCATTAGCGCGGGCAGTGATCTATTAGACGCCGTTACGCTGTCCCTGCGCTTACCGAACTTGTCTCAGTAGTCTCTACCGTAAAATGTTGCTCTCCACTCTGTAAGTCGTTCATTCTTTATTATAATAAACGCTTTATTATTGTCCTTTTTGTGTGTGCTTTACTTGGCCTGATCTTAACCGGTAAGTCACGAACGCACGCCAAGCGAGTTATTCTATTTCACCCCAAAATTCGTAGTCAATTTCTCTTTAAATCCTCGACTCACGACATTTGATGGAGGGCCTTA
>JAODGE020013744.1:0-29241 GCA_027574965.2 Ecitophya simulans | reverse complement strand
GGGGTGCAATCACCCTCCATGTTGCGGTGTTGTTACTGTTGTCTTGGTTCACATGATTATATTAACAGCACTCATTGTTATAACATTAGCTAGACATATCAACAATAAAGGTTATAACAACACACACACACGCAACGTCTGTTTAGGTGATGCAACTGAAAGGAAAATCAATGGCGGACAATGAATGATGAAGTGCGAGGGTTGACAACAGCAGTTAGGCAGTTGCCCTCGTCCTACGCCCCACACCAGTGTAAGGAGCTAGTAGTCAAAGGAGTATGTCTGTGTGAAATATCCTTGTGCCTCTTTTGTCTTTCTCTGTGATGGTGGATTCTTTCCAGTCCCATGCTGTCATATTTAAAAAAAAACTCCTCTACCAGTGGAGGGGAAGGGCGGCCAGCGCACAAATTGACACGAAGTGATATATATGTATTTATCGCTTCACATCAGCTGATGACCCCGCCTCCCCCCCCCCCTTCCATTGCAGCCTTTATCCTCCCCAATGTTTAAGGACGGAACAAGAACAACAACAAAGAGCAGCAGGTTCATATTCGCGCGTGGGAAAAACTCGTATATGCCTTTTGTCCTCATCACCGCACAGCGGAGAAGCTGCGCCACTGCCTGCCATATATGCGGGGCTGCTGCGCGGCATCGTCGGCCTCCTTTGCCCGCTGCATTCTTGGCTGCCTTGTGATGAGTGCGCCACATGCGTCTGCCTGTGGGGGAGCGTGTCCGGCACGACTGCTGGTATGTTCTGGTGCACGTGCGGTCAGTTGGTGCCGCCTCCCGCTACAGCGCTCCTTGAAGGAGGCGTGGCGAGGAGGGGGCGGAGCGGGCACTTTACTGGCGACCGGCGCGGCAACGGTCTCCACCGCGCTGACAAGGAGTTCGTCCTCCACAGTGGTACCAAATTCCTGTTCGACCGTGCCGCTGCTGAGACTTGGCAGGGTCGATGATGAATTGTTCACTGTGCTACAGAGAATAGGAGATTGGGGGCTGGAGCTGCAGGAGGCCCCGCCACCCACCCTCACCTCCAGAACTTTCTCTACCGGGGAAGAGGATAGTAGCGGTGGGATGACCGCCCCAGCGACCTCCGAGTAGGATGACGCCAGGGACGACGACGATGTTGCTATGCAGTCGATAAGTTTTCTGGACTCACTCTCAGTCTCTGTATTGCGATGGGGCTGCGCGGGGTCATTCAGCGGGTTGTTGCATCCGTCATTGTGGTGCCCTTGGGGCGTGCTTGAGCGGATGACCGGCACAACTTCCGGCAGTGCGGTGGGTAGACTCGTGGTCAGCACGTACTCGCGGAACGTGCAGGAGGTGCCCAGCCGGAGGTACACACTAGAGACCGGCCTCCTCGCACCCCCGGCGCCGCCCTGCGCCACCGCAGCCACCACCACGTCCTCGTCCACCCGCAGCTTCTTTCGCTCATAGTCCTCCAGCGGGGCGTAGTACCACAGCACCGCCGCTCTGGCGGAGTGGAGCTCCCCCACCAGACAGAAGGCCTGCACGCACGTGTCTGTGAGGTGGCTGGCAGCCTCCCCGCCGCTGCGGCACACGGTTGCCTGGGAGAAGGTCACGCCCCCTACCTGTAACTCCGTCGGGACTTGAAGCTCCGCCGCATTCGGGGGTGCCGGCGGTATGTGGCGTCCAAACTGGGCAGATCGCTTCATCGCTACTCACTAAGAGAGGAACTGGTGAATGTGTCAGCGTGAGTGCTCCGACTGTGCCGCCCCTTTTGGAATGTCAGCGATCAGGTGTGCGCTCTCTCTAGTGAAGTGGTAACGACGACCAGTGTCTAAAAAAAAAAACTAACTAGTGTGTCTGAGCAGACGAGGAAAAGGGGGTAGATGTTTATAAGCTATGAGGAGGGGAGAAAGAGCCCGAGGGTGGCACCGGTTCGTTGCGGAAGTGTGCGCGTCTCTCTCTCTCTGTGTGCGTGAATTGTATGTTTCAGAGCCGCCTGCGAACCCAGCAAAAGCCTTTCAGTGTGAGGGATCTTGTGGTATATATAAAAAAAGGAAAAAGCAGGGAAGAGCTTGGAATGAAAGGCAACTCCGTGCCCTGGAGTAAGCGGCTCTGTAGTAGCAGCTACTACTTAATGAAGTGGCTCTGAGAGCTACGAGCCATAACAAGTGTGTGTGTGTGTGTGAGTAAGGAAAACAATAAGAAGGATAGGTAGGAGTAGAGAGAGGATGGTATCTTGTGATCAAATAAAACAGGTAAAAGTGAGGGGGAGGAGCGTGCGCTTCTCTTTTCGGTTGAAGAGACATCACACCCGCCAGTCTCCCCCGAGAAGGGGGGGAGGACGAACCAGTATTCTCTGCAAGAGGAGCGCCATGTTGATGGGGAAGAGAGAGAGGCGGTCTCTGAAAGCGCCATTGCTGCAACTTATGGGTAATACTGTGGTGGTGAGGGACGGAGAAGACGTCGGGTCGTGTAACTGTAAAAACAAGAAACAGAGGGCAGCATCAGACTCTGTCGTACAAGTGCCAGTGGTATAACAGGCATGGATATTTATGTTTCTGGGAGTGTGCCAGCTCAATCCGTCTCTCGCTTTGAAACTAATAGTCCTCTCTTTATATGCTGCCGCTGCCCATTACTTCTGACTAGCCTTCTTCCACAGACTTTCAAAAAGAGTCCACACAACTACTTCTTATCCAGCCATTTTATTATTATTATTCACGTCCATGGTAGAGAGATGATACCAGAATACATATGATGACTGTTTCATCATTCGTTCTACGAGAACTCCGCCTTCAGTGCCTTGATGATAACAGTCATGGCACTCTTCAGCTCTTCCTCCGGAATGCTGCTCTTCACGACAATACGCAGGGCTGGTCTGTTCAGTACAGCCTCCTCCGTGTCGTAGACGTGGCGAAGGATCAGCACCTTCTCCTCCGCCACGGCATTGACAACGCGCTGCAGTTTGTTCTGGATGGCCTTCAGCGACTGAGCCTTCACGTAGGCATCCGGCACCTGCAGGATGACCAGTGGGGACTCACCCAGCGTGGTGTTGGTCAGGACGATCCTCTCCGGGTTGAGGTCGACGGCGCGCAGCTCCTTGTGAACTAGCGCGATGTTGCGCTTCAGTGCCTCCACGTGATGGGTCTCCTCCTCCAGGATCTTCAGCGAGGTGGACGCGGACGCCGTCATGTACGGCGGCAGCGAGGCGGAAAAGATGTAGGCAGCGGCACCAAGACGCTGGAAGTCGGTCATGTTGCTGTCACCTGCACAGAAGCCGCCAACCGCACCGAGGGAGGTGCTCAAACTGCCCACGTACACGTCGATCTCGGAAGTGGTGATACCGAAGTGCTCCGGGGTGCCGCGGCCCGTCTTCCCGAGAGCGCCAAACCCGTAACTGTCCTCTAGCAATAGCCGGAACTTGTACTGGCGACAGAGCCGCAGAATCTCCGGCAGGTTGCAGAGATCACCACCGTTCTTAAAAACCCCCTCCGTCACCACGAAGCGGCGGTGTGGCTTGCGGGGATCCTCCTTGGCGACCACAGCCTTGATCTGCTCCTCCAGGTGGGCCATGTCGCTGTGACGGTAGTACTGGAGGTTGGTGCGCGCCAGCGAGCACCCCTCGCGCACAGAGGAGCTGACGCCCTCATCGCAGATAAGGAAGTCGCCCTTGGAGGCGTAGCACGAGATGAGCGTGGAGGTGGTAGCGTAGGCAAAGCTGTACACCACCGCGTCCTCCGTCTCCAGGAAGGCAGCGAGGTCGGCCTCCACGTCGAGATGGGGCTTGACGGTGCCATAAAAGGCACGGGGCCCGCAGCTACCCACACCGTAGGACACCACAGTGTTCCGCGCGACCTCAACGACGCGCGGGTTGGTGGAGAGGGAGTGGTAGTCGTAGGTCGCCAAATCCAGGCACTCGGTGACCTCGCTGAAGACGCCGCCAGTGACGCACACGTGGCACCCACTCCGGCTCGCTACCTCCATCTGGCCCTTGAACTCCTCCACAGGCACGATGGAGGTGACGGTGGAGTCCGTGTGAAACGGAATAGACTGGAAGGCGGCCAGCCGGCGCTCCTGCTCCTCCAGCGACGGCATCATCGCCGTGCTCTCCTGCTTGAGGGCGGCGGCCTTCTTCCTCCGATTTAGCTGCATGACCATATATGTCACCACAGCAATGAGGGCGATTTCGAGTAACATTTGAATCGGATGCTCAAGGAACTGCTGGATAAGGATTATGACGATAGCCATGAGCACTAGATATCCCGCTGATCACTAAATGGTCGCGCTCTCTCGGTGCGAATGAGTGACACTGGCAGTTACCAGGATTGTGCTCAATCGCTCCTACTGTAATAGTATATATCTATATATATATATATATATAGATATAGATATATATATCAGTACCGTACCTATATGTGGAAGGCAGTGATACAACTGTAATCTGAGGGGATAACAAGTGAAAAATGGAGCGACTGTATATTAATTTATTATACGATAAAAGTGTCAAGCGCAAGTGTAACGCAAAAGCACAGCACCTTCAGTAGGCTTGTTTGTGAGTTTTGATTCTACTGTCGCTCCCAACAATGATCCATAAAACAAAATAGTAAATGGAAAAAGAATAGCTGTAATGTGATATAAGCCTCCCTCCCTCCTCACTATGACTGGGTAGATGTGTTGTGCGCAATACTATAGGGGGTGGAGTATGTAACAATTTATTTTTAAAAAAACACTCTTTGTAGCGTACGAAGCGGTAAATGAGAGAGTAGCTGTAACTGCGAGTCCGGAGAAGGGGGGGGTGGATTTAAAAAAAGAGAAGTACATCAATCGAAAGCAAATGGCACTGCAGCACAACACGGAATACGTGGGGGAAGGGGGGGGGACGATCACCAGCAGCAACTGCCCACACTCACAAGATATTTGTGTAAGAAATAGGGAACAGATTTGCAATAATTGATCAATACTAACAATGTAACACGAGCAACGAATGTGAACTTGGCTTTGTTTCGTTATTAATCACTCACTCCTCAAGCAAGAGGTTGCTCGCCTTGACGCACTCCTCATAGTCCAGCCATCGCAGCTGCAGTCTCCAAGCCCACTGACGAAATACTCGCCGCGCCCGGTACTGCCAGTCCCGCTGCTCCAGCTGTAGGGCTCGCAGTATCCGTGCAATCCACCGCTCCCATAGGGAGTAACTACGCCCTGCCAGCGCCAAGAGAGCCCCTTGTTGAAGTCCGCGCAGTCCTCTCCGAATCGACGCCACTCGCATCCACACACGGAAGCAGCGACGGGCCTGCAACCCCACTACGCGGGACTGGAGAGCCCGCAGGAGCGCGGCCTCCAGAGCGGCGCGTTGCCAGCGGAGGAACGCCCTGTGCGCCAGACGGCCCTGAGCGTGCAGCTGCAGTTGCGAGAGGAGGGCGACCTGTGTACGGCGAGTGCGCCGCCACCGCCAGCAGCGCCACGCCCTCGCCTTTTGGCGGGAGAGACTCCGCTCGTGCAGTTCCTGGAGAATAGCAGTCTCAGATGCCCGAACGGAAGTCACACGCGACCACTGCTGGAAGTAGGTTGCTATGAGTGCGATGTTGTGCAGCCGCGCCAGTTGTCCCGCCTCCGCAGAGGCCTCGTGCCACTCCCTACGCGCCACGGAGTACCCCCGCCAACGTTGAATGCAACGACGAGCGAGAGAATGCAATGCTGGCTGAAGGACCAAGGTCTGCACCTGATGCACCGCCCACGCCCGCATGGTAGTCAGCAGCCAAGTGCTGAACGCACGACGAATCATGGACACAGTAGCCTCGTCAGAGATGCAGTGGAGGTCGGACAGTATGCGACGATAATTGGGGCGCTGACGAGCAGGTAGAATAGGTGAACTATGTGTGTACTGGGAATCCACAAGGCCCATCGCCGCTGCGGATCTCAGTAGCGTGGGCGATCGCTCAACCGGCACATGCTGGCGGTAATAATAGCGCGTCTCGCCAACTGGAGGATGCCACTCACGGCGATCACTGAACGGTGAGGTGGTGTGCTGTGGCGCTGGGGATGATGAGGCTTCCCACTGGCTATGCGCCGCGTGCATCAGAGCGCCGCCCGTGCAGTGCGCTGTATAGCTATACAGTGCTATTTATCGTTGAGTGTGGGGGGTGTGGGAGGCGGAGGCGGAGGCGAAGGGAAAAGGCGGGCACACACATGAACACCACCACTCTGTAACGCCTCTTAGAATGTACAGGAAGAGAGAGAGATACAGGTCCGTTGTGGCAATATGGAATAGAGCAACATCACCCGCAGGCAGAATTGTGTGAAAGATGCAACGCTGTTGGAGTGCTTCATTCT
The DNA here is from genome assembly GCA_027574965.2 of Ecitophya simulans. Lineage (NCBI taxonomy): Eukaryota > Metazoa > Arthropoda > Insecta > Coleoptera > Staphylinidae > Ecitophya > Ecitophya simulans. Next base: position 22,947 of record JAODGE020013744.1, on the reverse strand, counting down.
CTACCTCTCACTTCATGTGTGTACGTGTGTCTACGTCTCCATCACATGTATTAGCTCCACCTACCCCATCCAACACATACACATGGTTTAGTTGTAGGACACAAGTGCCCTATCTGGAAAGCAGTCACGAGATACATCCGAGAAGCAGAGAGCGCGAGAGCTGACGCCGTCACACAGTATCGCATACGTCAGAGAGTACGGGGGTGTCCACACGTCGTCAGTTCACTCGGTGCTTCTTCCGTTGTCGTGGGGACTTACCCTCCAGGAACACGAGGATATCATGACAGCGCTGGCACATGTCGGGACGTAGATGACGCATATCCTCCAAGCTCACCCAGGTGCACGTGGTGGAGGCAGAAGAGCGGGCGGGGCCTCCAGGAAACACAGGAAGTTCGAACAGGGAAGAGTCGCGGCAAATGGAATTGCGCAGAAATGCCTGAAAGAAGCCCCCGCTGTCCATCGCGGTCTGCAAGGTTGTATCTGCTTCAGTGGCGGTGTGGTCAGCGCTCTCCGCTCTGCCAGGATCACCCCTGTGAGTCGGGAGGTACGAGTGCAAAAACAAAATATAGTTCAGCACCGCCATTCCAATTGGATTCTCTGCGCCGCCAAGTGCCTGCCCAACAAGTGCGTGGAGGCATTTCATGCCGGTTGGGTTGCTAACAGCGGCGTTGCCATACTTACGGCGGTCTGCGGAGCCCGTGGATGGGTTCACAAAGTGGCTCTCAAGGAACCCCCAGCTGGCAGACGGTAGCAGCTCCTTGGCCCGCCCCTCAAAGACGGAGTGGGAAGCCGTGTGCAGCTCGCGCACCATGGGGGTACTCTCCAGAAGCTGCGCAGCAGCCTGCACACCACCGTTGCGCTCAACACGCGCCACGAAGTTGTTGATGTATGGGCACGTCAGCCAGAAAATAGTGGCGCCGACGGCGGCTGTGCGACCGTTGCGCCCGGTTTTGCCTGCAGTGGAACACAGCACCGCAGCCGACGTGTGCGTCTCGCAATGAAAGAGTGGGGCGTCCGCCACGCGGTATTTGGCTGGGTCTGCAGCCTCTGCGTAGGCGCTGTGCTTCTTTGCAGATGGGCCAGGAGAATCTGCGACCTCCATCTCTCTCCAGCTGTATGTGAACAGAGTGAGGATCCTTGTAGTGAATGCTGAAGGGTGCGGAAAAGGTCACTCGAACGGGACTTGAAGAGAGAAAATAAATAGAAAGACGGCAATAGACCGTCACCCAATGCACACGAGCACGTGCGCAAGTGTTTACGTGTCAAGTGAGGACTTAGCTGTGGTTGGTGAACAACGACGCAAACTACCGTGTGGGGGAAGTTGTGGTGTGCTGCAGTGTGTGAGTGGCGCCCCTGAGAGACACGAAAAAAATATATACGCTTTACAAGGAAAGGATAAAAGTGCGAACGTGAAGAGGGATGAGTTTGGATGATAGGTGAGTGTGCCACATCACTATGCGAGATGGTTGAATGCCCTCTCACAAACGTGAATGGTGTGGTAGCTGCTGCCGGGAGGAGCATGCCCCCCCCCCTTGTGAACAACAGCGAGCGGGTTATTCCTTCCAATATGTTCTGCCATGTTTGTGTTTGAGTACTGAAATGTGTGGCGGCAAGCTCACACTACTTGGTTTTCTACATATTATACTGTATGGGAAAGCACACCATTGCGTCACCAACGTGCTCTCAAATCAACTTATCCTCTCAATGCCCCGCCACTGAACTTCCTGCTAAGACAGCTCGTAGATTTTGTTGATTTCCTCAGTGGTGAACTCTGTCTTCTTCGGTTTGCTCATCCGCTCCACCGATTCCTTGAGAGCACTTTTTGAAATCTTCGCTGCAGGTGCCGCCACATGAGAGTCGAAGAGATAGCGCCGCTTGCTTTCCTCCATGCTGGCCTCCTTCTTTGCTAAGGTCTCGTCGTACAACCGACGCACACTCTCCTCCTGCTCGGCGGACGACATCGTCTTAGTGTGTCGCATCTTCTCCAGCTCATTGCTGGTCTGGGCATCTGAGGCGGCGACCCGCTCCCTCCTCAGCTCCATCTCCTGGTTCACCTGCCGCTCCACACTCTTCTGAATCTGCTCGATGGTTATGGTATGCGGTGCGGCTGTGGGGTAAAAACGCTTCTCCAACTCCGCCATGCTGGCCTTCTTGGTCTCGACAGCGCGGGTGTAGAGCCGCTCCACCAGTCGCTCCTCGTCCTCCTTGGTCAGCCGAGACCCGCTGTCAAAGTACGCTGCATCCTGATCGTCCATATCTCTTCTTGTTTAGGGTAAATGCGTGCCTCCCTTTTTTCACCCTCACTGCTAAGCGCACCCCAACCCGAACGCTACCAATGCCTCTTCCCCCTCTCGTTAGAGCCCGGCCCTTTGTACACTATGTTGTGAAGTGGTGGCAACACGTGTGTGTGTCTGCGTCGTCCTATAAAAGATCGGAGAGGAGAAGGCGGGAACTTCCAGTCAGTGTGAAGAGTATAAGTCCCCTTTTCCTTTCAGATATTGTACGTGCTATTGCTTAATTTTTTTTTAAAAAAAGGTGTTCTGTAGATGTGTGTATCGACGCTAAGAAAAACAAAAGAAGAGATGGTAGAAGATTGAGGGTTGGATAGCGTAGTAGCGGTGAATGCCGCTCACATAGTCACACCTTGACCTACATATACGGTCTCTCTCACTGCAGCTGTTGCCATTGCTTTTTTACTCTTTTTGTTATTATTTCCCGCCCAACGTTACGTGCACGACGCAAACGTCACCCAACGGGGGGGGGGGATCTGTGAGACCATCCTCGATTGCCCTAACTGTGTCGTACGCGCAGAGACTTGCGCGGCGGAGTAGAGGGGAGAGGAAGGTGGGGGGGTCCTTTTACTATTCACGGCTCAGAAATAACCAGCTCTTCCCAAGCCTGCACGATTCGCGCGTCGTATTCGTAGTAGTGCCGCAGCGACTTGGTCCGCTTGTCGTCGAGGTCAACGACGCCGACGCGGTAGAGTATTGGCGCTGCCGCTAATCCACCGCAGACAAGGACCCCTCCGCCGCCGTTGGGCATGTCGCCTTCATCCACGACACCACGCGCCACCGCGCCCTCCTTCACCCGCGACATCGCCGAGAGAATAGACACGTCACGGGCCGTGGTAGAGACGTAGAAACGCTCCAGGCACGTCTCCAAGCTAAGCAGCGGTGCCACCACCCGCTCTGTGCCCACCGCAAGTGTCAGTGGTGGCGTTAGCGGGTGACGCTGACAGCAGCAGGCGCCATCCTCCTCCTTACTGGGGCACGCCACGACCCAGGAGACGCGGCGTGGGTCGGCGGCCTGTGACCAGTGGAACAGCAGCTCGACGTCGAGCACCGGAACCTCCGCCGCGGCGGTGCCCGCAGGCGTGCCGAAGAGCTGAAGCTGACCAAGGGCCGGAAGCACACCTGAGGCATCCAGCGCATCCGCCACACCATCCAGTGAAAAGACAGGAGGCTCCTCGGTGGTGGCGGTGGTGAGGGGGGCGTCCGCACTCGCTGGCTCACCACAGATCCATCGGAGGTGCTTTCGAGGTAGCGTGTCCGCCAACCTGTGGAGCCCCTCGCGGGTGGAGAGATGCTCGCTAAATAGATAGTTAGGGCAGTACGGAGCGGTGGGCGGCACCTCAGCCCCACTGGATCGGTGCTTATAGCAGCACATCTGCGAGAAGCGGCAGTAGCGGCGCTTGCTAGCATGCAGCCGGTGAACAATGCCACTGCCGTCTTCCATCACTATCCCCACCACGCGCGGTGCCACCCAGGCGCTCTTTGGCTTTATTTCCAGTACGGCATCTGCGTAAGGGCGCGGTTCTCCTAGCCCACCAGTTGTCGCTGGCAGCTGGGGCAGAAGTGAGGTGGGATCGCTGAGGAAACTGGGCATGAGCGTTACCGCATCCTCCACCGTGTTCATCACAGTCGCACGGAGGTGCTGGGGGGGTAGTGCGGCTGCAGCGGCGGAGAGCAGGGCGTCCAGCAGTGGACGCTGGATAGGTGCTGCGGGGAGTCGCCAGCCGGTGAAGCGACGTAGGGTGCGAAGGCACGTGTCGTTCTCACAAGGCGCACAACCACTGCTAACACGGAGCGCCACACGCTGTCCGGATGCTACGCACGTGCGCAGCTCTGCGTCTGTGATGTCAGAGCTCGCGCTTCCCCGCACAGCCGACGCTATGTTCAGCCATGTGCTGAGAGAACTAGCTGGAGCATCGAAAACGAAGTTGCGATTACCAGATCCAACAAACGAAAGGGATGTTGGGGCGGCAACAGTGAAGTCGATGCTCAATCCTTGCATGCAGCAGACAAAAGAAAAGTCAGTGCTACCTTCTTTTAAAAGCTGAATTCTGATGTTGCGCAATCTGCCATCGTACGCTCGTATTGATGTATATTCACGTAATACGATGTGGAGCACAGACACGCAGAGAGGCACACATCCATAAGAGAACTACCCCTCTTCCCACCTCTCTCTGAGTAAGTTATCAGGACGTGTGTGTGTGTGTGTGTGTGTGCCGGAGATGCCCGTCTGGAAGTGTGTGGCTCTGAGATGAGAGGGGACAGCTGGGGGTGATGGTGGTGAAGTGCAACGAGAAGACACACGACATAGTCAAAAGTGCGCATGAAGCCATTGAGCTGCCCAAACCTTTTTAAAAAAAGTGAATTGGCAGAGCCAAGTGCTGAATGACCTGTAAGGGATAGTTTGTTTGATTGATTTTTGGGGAAGGAGCTTTGGGCTCGCGTGGAAATATCAGTGCAACAATGTATATATATATATATATATGCGTGTGTGTGATGATTGAGCGCAGAAGCTCCAGATGGCGCCGCACAGCCGCTCCGCACTCCACGGACGCCTCTGCTCAGCGCTGGTAATGGGACTGCGAGGGTTCATCGGGAGCTCCAGCGTCGGGGCATTTGGCGGGGCTGCCGGGGGAACTGCACTGCGACTGGCGCTGCGTTAGCACCTTCACGGTGAGTCGCGTCTTGACTGCTTCAAGTGAATCCGCGCCATTATTCGCTGTCCCCACCACCACAGGGGAGACCGGAGCCCCATCACGCGTGAGCCCCGCCCGCCGCAGCAACTCCAGCACACGCGCGCACTCTGCCCAGTTCCATTCCCGCACATGGGTGCGAAGTATGCGCTCAAGATCATTCATCGATTCGGCCGACGGCTCCGCCACCGCCATCTCGAGAAGCTCCAGCGAGGCGACCCACTTCTCCGACCCCAGCGCCTCGGCGCCCCACACCACCACCTGCTCTGGCTGCCCGCGAAGAAAGCGGCGAGTGCCAGTTACAGCCGTCGTCGCGGCGGACGTGTTGCGCAGACAGCGAACTAGCAGGGCCCGCTCGCCAACGGTTGGGTGGCGGAGCTGCCTGAAGCACTGCAAGGCAGTGAGCCAGTCACGGGTGTGCTCGCTGGCCAGGCGTAGCAGTCGCCCGGACAGGGACGCGGCGATGGGCTGTTGTGTGTGACGAGCGAGAACGTGGTAGAGGGCCCCCGAGAGGAGCAAAGGACTGACAGCCTCTGGGGAGCTCAGTGCAATGCGATTCTCCCGACGTGCCTTCCGTAGCTCCGCTGTGACGCAGCGGTCCTGCTGCAGTCTATTGTAAAGTGCCACAGCGGCGACATGACTTAGCGAGCGACGTGTGGTGTTAGGCGAGGAGTGGCGCCTGTGCATCGCCGCCTCCATCTCCGCATCGAGATCACACTCCACCTCCTCATCCACAATAAGCAAATCATCGCCGTCGTCACCGGTGCCCGATGCCTGGCCGTCAACCATGGCAGCTGCGGCGTCGGAAAGGCGGAGTGTGGGTCCCACCACATTGCCCTCTGCCATAAGAGCGTCTGCCAGTACATCGCTCTCAATTACGTGCCGCAGCATCGCTGTGAAGAGGGGCAGCCTGTGTCGGTCACTCTCGTTGTTGCCTGGGTCGGTGAGGGTAGTGTATCGCAGTACCGCACACAGTGCCAGTTCGGCATTCCCGGCTGCCACGGCGTGATACAGAGTGGATACGCTGTTCACAACGGCAGAATAAGGTTGCAGCGCAGAAGCCTCTCGCACGGCAGCGAGAGGTGCATCTATCTTGGCCATGATGGTAGTCAGCCAGTGATCGTGGACCGTTCGACCATTAGCCTGCCAGCTTGCCACCGCAGCCAGCGCGTCATGCCATTGCAGGGCTCGCAGGAGTCGTTGGAAGCCATGCTCGTCCACGTCGTCAGGTCCGATGCGCCGCGTACGGTACGCCCACACCACGGAGGCCAGTGCCGCCTCGTCGTTGAGAAGACTGAAGCTGGCACCAAATAACAGCCGCACCCGTGCCGCACGCGCGTGTTCCGCCCTGAGAGACAACTTGCTGCCCGAAACGCGCTCCGAGATGTTGGCAAGCTGTCGCAGTTCTTCCCGGACCTGTCGTGTATCTCCACGAAGAAGATCAAGCACCAGAAGCGGAAGAGCACAGCCCGAGAGCGACTGCCACCTCTGGAGGGTACCGCGAGGTGCTTCTGCGTACATCTGACGAACCGCCTGCATTGCCACTCCGTGCGGGGCCTGGTAGGTGGCCTTCACAAAGGCCTCCGCTAGCTCGGTCGTCGGATCTGCCGCCACCGCAGCCATCTGAGCATCGCCACTGGCACTACGCTGATGAAGAGGGGATTCCCGGGCCTTACGCAGGAGCCGCTCGCGCATGCGCAGCGCAGCCTCCCACCGCCCCAGCAGCCCGAGAGCAGCCACGCCGGCGGTGAGCACATCCATGCAAGTGTCCAGACGGGTGGAGGGAATCGCGGCCAGAGTGCGTGCCATCGCACTCGCCTCCATGTTCACGCCCAGTTTCACGCTTGATCTGATGGCGGCAAGTGCCAGGCCGTAGCGCTCCGATGGTGGCAAGTCCACACAGCCTGCAGCACACAGGGCGGCCAGAGACCGCAGAAAGGCATGCGAAATATCACCCCTGCCGCGTGCTCCATCGCCAGCAGCGCCGTCACTGCTGTTAGCAGTTGTGTCGCGTGAGCGCAGGCTCTGCGCGATGCGGAGGCATGCGCGATGGCAGTCGTCCACGCTGCGCACCATCTGGTCATGCAGGTGCGGAAGTTCCCTTGTGCACACCCCATCATCATAATCACCATCAACGTGCTCCTGCTGAGTAGGAGGGCCGCTGTGATGGATGCGCAGGACGGAGGGGATCACTTTCAGAAAGTACTCGCGATCGCGAGCGGCGGCGCAGGCAAAGACCAGGCGGCTGTGCTCCTCGCTCTGGAAGGTATACGGCATGACCGCCCTCGAAGCACCGCTAGCCCCACCGCCCCCTGCCTGCTCCCGTGCAGACAGGAAGCACCTCAGCCTCTCGCACTTCTGGGCCGCCGGTACCTGCGCAACCGCCCTCCAGTCGCCGTGCAAAGCGTGGGCCAGTAGTTTTGCGGGGTGTAGAGCACTGTAGTCGATGGCAGGGCTCATCACAGGGTTGCTAGATGGAGCCGCAAGCGAGCTCACTGCCGCGTCGTAAGCGGTGAGCTCGGCCGGGATAATGTACGCGGTGCCCGCCGCGCCCTGGAGCAGATGGCTCGTCAGCGGGGAGACGACGTCGTACGCCCCGGCGGCGCAGCCCAGTGCAATGGCCATCGCCCACTCCGCGCGGCCTGCGTAGCGCGCAAGGCGGCGCGTGAGGGCGCCTGTGTACATCCGACGCCCGACGTGCCGCATCGCCGCAGCAGCGAGGCAAACCAGCCGCGGCTCCCCCGCGGGGATTTCCGCCAGCAGCGGGCGCAGTACGCTGAACGTCTGCTGCTCAGGCAGCAGCGATTGAAAAGCGCGCAGCTGCGCTGCCCAGGCGGCACCGCCCCGCGGTCGGTCTGCGCGCTGCAGTATGGCCGCACGAGCAGCATCACACCACGGAACACGCTCCGCCACCGCGAGGGCGCACTGCCAGGATGGAGCTGCCGTCACCGCCAGGACGAGGTCCACCTCTGCTAGCGTCGCGCTGCTATCGCCGTGCTGATCTGTTGTGGTGCCCGCCAACGCGAAACGCCACAAGTTACGATTCGAAACAAACTGCCGGAACGCCCGCTTGGAGCTGGCCCGCACAGCCGAGCAGCTCTCTATAACCGTCAGAGCGCCGTCCCAGTCGCCAACACAGCTGTGCAGCCGCGCGTAATCCGCTGCCAGCCTCTCCTGTGTGATGCCTGACATGGCAGCGGCGCCCAGTGGGGCCAAGTGCTTGCACAGCTCGAGTGCCATTGTCGCGGAGGAAGCGGTGGAGTCCACCTGCCTCACCTCTGTCACATGCGCAGCCGCACCGCCGCAACTCTCAGCGGATACGACGATGTAGCTGCTACCATTTACGACGGGTGGTGATAGGTGCGTCCATTGTGGAGCATGGGGCCGAGGGAGTGGCGGTGGTGGCTGCAGGGCCACTGCGTAGAGATGCCTCAGCACTCCGCTTGGCACGGGCAGGACGCCGCTCAGGTGTGGACGTGACCGCAATGCGGCCGAGACCCCCTTGGCGAACTGCACAACGTCCTCGCTTCGCTTTAGAGCGCCATAGACCTTCACCAGTTCAAGCTCCTGTCGCTCCCAGGAAAGCAGTACAGCACGTGCAAAGGTCCACGGCCGCACGCGGCACTGGCGCTCAATGTAAGATCGTTGCAAGGGCGGAAGGACGGAAAGCTGTGGCCCAGCGAGCTGTAAGGCCTCCACCCATGGCACACGCTGACGACGGAGCGCTTGCCACACCAGGACAGAGTTCTCCTCGTTGCCAAAGAGCTGTATTGCTGCCTGAGAGGGGGATGGAGTGGTGGGTGATGACTGCACGGCCGCTGCCGTGCACTTCACCAGGGCCCGAGCATCCTTTGGCTTTCTGGGTGACGTGCCCGACAATTCCTCCCAACGCTTCAGCAGTGCGGCGATGTTGACGGACTTGCTTAGCAGCAATGGAGCCTGCCGCATCCGCACATGATATGTGGTGGTATCTCGCGTATTGATCCTATGCTCTTGCTATATCCTGCGACGTGGGGCGGTAGAGCTTCAAGAGTGGGGGTGGGAAGATGGAGGATTCGAGGGAGAGTAAGGGGGGTAGGAGAGAGAGACAATTGCAGTGGACGAGCGCTCCGGGATGGCGTGTAAGGTTGTGAGATGTTGTAGTGTTTTGCTTATATGAATATACTCCTAAAGAGCTTTTAATTAAAGGAGTTAAATGCAAAAAAGGGGGATGTCCCCTTGCTCGGAGAACAGCAAAAGGGAGAAAGGCAAATGGGCAGGGGGGATCGAACTCACCCCCCCCCCCCAACGGCTGCAGCCCCCCCCCCACGCGGCCCCTTGGGCGGCCCCCCCCCCCCGAGGGGCCGCCCGCAGGCCCCCCCCCGCCCCCCNACCACCCCCAGAGGTGTCGCCCGCAAGCTCCTCACAGCTCCCCTTGCCGGCAAGACTAGGGTACTTGCCTAGCACTGCTGTGTGCACCACATCAAGCAGCTGTGCGTCACTGACGCCCGCGCGCATTTCGTCCAGCAGCGACACACCCTGGGGCTCGAAGAGGCACACCATCAACTTCCCGTCCGCTGTGAGGCGCAGGCGATTGCACGTTGAGCAGAATGGGAGCGTAACCGTTGTGATGAAGCCTACCCGACCCAAGTGACTAGGGAGACGAAAGAGTTTGGCCACACCACCTGCCGAAATAGAGGAGCGGGCTTCAGTGAGCGAGACCGGCTCCAGCCTGACACCGCACTGCTGCTCAATGTGGTCCATGCACTCCATGAAGGAGACAACGCGTCCGCGTTCCCACTTGTTATCTGCAAATGGCATGTATTCAATGAAACGTACATCTATCTTCTTATCACGTGTTAGGGCCACGAAGCTGCCCAGCTCTTCCGTGTTCACGCCTCGCATCACAACACAATTTAACTTTAGCGTAAGTTCAGGGGCATTGCGCTCCACCAGGGACAGTGCCGCCAGCACTTTGCGAAGACCATTCCGTCGCGTGATAGCAGTATAGGCATCCTCACGAAGTGTGTCCAGTGAAATGTTAATCGATGTCAATCCAGCCTCTCGGAGACTGTCGAGGTGGCGCGAGAGGAGTATGCCGTTCGTCGTGATAGCAATCTCACGCACGCCGCACTCCTGGCGTGTGAAACGAACCAAGTCTACGAGGTCAGCAGACAGCAACGGCTCCCCGCCAGTGAAGCGCACCTTCGTGACCCCGGCGGAGGTAAACAGGCGGATGAGTCTGCGCGTCTCCTGCGGAGTCAGCAGCGCCTGGTTGGGGGTCAGCTCGACACCACCCTCTGGCATGCAGTAGGTGCACCGCAGGTTGCAGCGCTCAGTGAGTGAGACGCGCAGGTATGTGTGCATACGCGAGAAGGAATCCTGCAGTGGGTGGCCCGCCTTTGCTCGTGAAGTCGCGCCGCTTAGGATCCCTGGTGGCGTGGCCGCAGCCCCGCACAGGAGACGAGAGGTGACACCCTGATGCATATGGAACATTATCCAATCACTACTTTGATACCACCCTCTGCGCAATACTCAACCCAACTAAAAGAGAATGGAGAAAGGACAGCATATTATAGATGCACAGATAAATAGACGTTGTAGAAGCAGGTCGCCCATCTCTGCACGCAGCGAATTAACGATGTCTGTTACTGTGTATTGCATTCGTTTATTTGTGTTCTTTTCTTTTTTTTCCCCCACTGTACTGTTCACTCTGTGAGGAACAGGATGGACGGGGAAAGGCCCATCACATCAGATGGGAAGCGGCGTCTTGTTCCTCCTCCCCTACCTGCTTGTGTTCCTTCGTCAAACCTGTTATTAAGGCAAGTGTCCGTCACGCACTATGCCATCCAACTAACACACATATACAAACACACACACACACACAAAGCACTCCCAAAACACAATTGTGGGAATTGTGTAGCGGCAAGCAATCTGCTACCAGATCGCCAACAGCACGCGCACACAACCTCCATTACAATGGATGTGTGCCTTGCTACGACATGAACTGATTCGGCTTCCAGCGGCGCTGGAACATAGGGTCCTTGTACTTCCACCCAGTCGTCACAGGGTCCTTCCACATGAGCGGCGACGGGTTCTTATCCCCATGTGGGTGAATAGCATCCTCGTAGAGCCACGCCTTCTCCAGTGGAGCCACACGCGTCTTCAGTTTACGTACAAAGTGTCTATTTACCTCATCCTTCAGAAACCACCACATTACCATGCATGGGTCACGTTCGTACATTTCCGACAGGCGAATCCGGTAGCGGCCGCCAGGGTAGGCCGTCTGCCATGTGATGGGCACACGCACCCAGGAGTCGCCCGTCATGACCACATCCTTGATGTTCACGATAACGACCTGGTCGCCAGTCAGCATGCCTGGCGTGAAGTCGGGCCTGTGCTGGCCCGTCATGTATGCAGCCGCCACCCGCGCCACATGGGGGAGCTGCTCACCCTTTGCGTCCAGGACCCACCACCGCTCACCCTCACGGCACAGCCACTGCTTGGACATGTCGTTGTATAGGGGAAGGCCCTCTGGGTGAAATTTGTGGCGCCGCAAGACGCTCTTGAAGGGGGCCGCCAATGCGGCACTACGTTGCAACATCACTCACTCTCACTCTCTCTATACCTACAACTCCTAACTAGAGCACTGCAGAACACTATTAGAGAGAAAGCAATAATATCAAGAGAAGGTAGGAAACCAGTTTCGTATGCTTCCATTTAACCATAGACAATTGTGTAGTGCGGGTAAGAGCGCAAAGGAAAAAAAAGGACTGTGCTCCATAATGCGGCTGTTAAATGGTCAATGGCGTGCGGAGGGGGGGGAGAACACACATGAACACGTGCTGCCATACACACACGCAGAAACACCATCTCATCTTTTTTTTTTCGAGCGAGAAGTATTTAAAAGAAGTGGTACCAATCACTACAGCATTAGGTGCGTGCACGCCTCCAAAACCTTCGCGATATCATCAACACTTCATTGCTGCTGTCGACATTTCTTTGTTGTTGTTCTTTCATATTCGATACTAATGTGCACGGAGATATCGCCACCACTAACATGCCGATTATCACCGCAGAGAGAGACACACATCCTAGAGAAACACGTTCACATGCACCTCCACGCCACGGAGAAAAGACGCTTAAAAAAATGCCTAAGTCACAGAGTCTTGGCAGCTTTTCAAACTCTATTGATTCTCTCAGGGAACGCTACATGGATAAATAAAATGGATATAGTTTGTAGATGCCCCCCGAAATGATGGGGCGGAAGCATGCACTGTTCATTTTTTATTATTTTCTCTTTCACCAACGTAGATGTCCCCCCACGAACTCGGGAGAGTCGACACAACACAAGAGGGTGACGATTAGAAGGAATGCACAGCGTGTTTACTCTCAGAGCACGTTCGGTGGAAACAGAGTGCTCGCAGGCCTCTCGTTCTTGCACATACTATATATTTTTTTTTCCTTTCGTCAATTGCCGCAGCAGCAGTACGCAGTATAAGTACTGTACGGAAGCAACGAGGAAGAGGTTGACAATGTGGGCAAGCACTACGAAGGGGGGAAGAGGAAGGAGAATAAGAGAGAGAGAGCCAGCTACCAAAAAGTGGGGAACGAATGCAGAGGTGACGAAACATACAGAAGCGAGAAAAGAGAGGAGGAGAGGGGGGGAAACACTGACGCCGACGATAACGAAAAAAAAATAATTGTGGCGCTGTCCTTCCCAATGTCATTCACATGAAAATAGAGAAGGCGGACAAAAGAAGAAGAAGCGCATTGAAAGAACAATGCACTGTTCTCACTTTTCTTTTTTATGTGTGTGAAATGGTCATGTCTCTATGTATCTCTCTCCCCCCTCCCCTCCACACACAGACAACACCCTCTTTAATCTTCGCACCCCACCACCTATTTTACCGCCGTAATGTAATCTCTCCCTCTCTCTCTTTTCCCTCACCCCCGCTCCCACTTGTGATCGCTCACTTGTTTGGGCACTCTACTGCTGGAGGGAGTTGAAGGCGCTGATGATATCGTCATTGAACCCCCTGAAGTAGTCCACGTTGACCGCCTCGCCCTCAATCGGGTCGCGGAACTTCATCTCGGTGAGACTCGTATAGATGTTAGGGATCTTCTCACGGATGTAGTTCCACGTAATCTTGTGATCACCAACCGACTCCGCCACAACGCGCTGGGCCTCTTCGTAGAAAGTGACAATGTTGCGCAGCATCCAGCACGTCTTATACAGCGGGCAGAACTTGTCGTAGGGGGTGAAGGCGTTCTGCTGAAGGAACTCCTCGCGGATCAGCTTCGCCACCTCTAGGATAATCTTATCCGCCTCCGAGAGGGAGTCCTTGCCGACAAGCTGCACAATCTCCTGCAGCTCCTCCTCGCGCTGCAGGATCTCGGACACCACCGCGCGCAGGCGCATGTAGTCGGAGTCGAAGGTGTTAAAAAAGGGCTCAAGTGCGTTGAGGTATTTGGAGTAAGAGATGAGCCAGTTGACAGAGGGGAAGTGCTTGCGCTGAGCAAGGCGCTTCTCGAGACCCCAGAATACCTGCACAATGCCAAGCGTCGCCGACGTCACAGGATCTGAGAAGTCACCACCCGGGGGGGACACAGCACCGACGATGGTCACGGAGCCCTGACGCTTTGGGCCGCCAATGCAGGTGACCAGCCCGGCGCGCTCGTAGAAGGAAGCGAGACGGGCGCCGAGGTAGGCAGGGTAGCCGCCATCCGCGGGCATCTCAGCGAGACGCCCAGAAATCTCTCGCAGCGCCTCGGCCCATCGTGAGGTGGAGTCGGCCATCATTGCTATGTGCTTGCCCATGTCGCGGTAGTACTCAGCGAGCGTGATGCCGGTGTAAATGGAGGCCTCACGCGCGGCGACAGGCATGTTGGAGGTGTTGGCCACCAAGCAGGTACGCTGCATGATCGACTCCTCACGCCCGTCGATAATCGTGGTCAGTGCCGGGAACTCCATCAGCACCTCTGCCATCTCGTTGCCACGCTCGCCACAGCCCACGTAGATGACGCAATCAGAGTTGGAGTACTTTGAGAGTGCCTGACTGATAACGGTCTTCCCACAGCCGAAAGCGCCAGGGATGGCGCAGGTGCCGCCCTGCACAGAAGGGAAGAGGGCATCCAGCACGCGCTGGCCGGTGAGCAGTGGGTGGTTGCCGGACTCCTTCACCGCGACCGGGCGAGGGGTACGAACCGGCCAGCGGTGCATCAGGCGCAGCTGGCGTCGCTTCCCATTGTGCTCAATCTCCACCACGTCGTCGTCCAGGGTGTAGTTGCCTGCCGGCTGCACTGCCGTCACGCGGCCCTGCATGTTTGGTGGGACCATGATCGAATGGTTCGACATGAGCGAGTTCTCGACAACGGAGCCCAGTATGTCACCGCCAGTGACGAGGTCGCCAACCTTCACTCTAGGGGTGTAATCCCACTGGCGGGTTGAGTTGAGCGCGCGGACCTGCACCCCCTTCGGGATGAACACATTCTGCACCATCTGATAAATTGTGTCCAGTGGACGCTGAATCCCATCGAAAATCTCGGACATGATGCCAGGTCCAAGCTCAAGTGAGAGAGGCTTGCCTGTGCAATACACTGGGTCACCGACGGTGAGGCCACCGGTCTCCTCGTACACCTGAATGGTCGCGGTATCTCCCTCCAGACGAATAATCTCTCCGACCAGACGGAAGGAGCCGACCTGTACGAGCTCGTACATGGCGCTTCCGCTCATGTTCTCAGCGATGACAACAGGTCCAGAAACTGCCTTCACTGAGCCGAGCAGCTGCTCGGCTTCGAATGGGTGGCTGTCGCGAGTCATGATGCCTGCTCCCTCTACTTCTCTCTAACTTCACTCACTATTTCTTCTTATCGAGTTCTCGTTTAGCTAGCGATAGTCCCTATGCGATTATTATTATTATTTCTCTTTCTTACATTAATTGTGTGTTGTTGTTTTTAAGAATTTGAACCGTCGACCACAGAGAGGGGTATGTAAAGTGTGTGTATGTGTGTGTGACGAGGGTTTAAAAGAAAAAGGTAGAAGCAAAAGACAGTGAAACGTTCTTGTAATAGAAAATGCAAAATACAAAATTGCCGCAGCAAGGCGCGGCGGTCACAATAACCGAGGGTAGTGCGACGCTAAAGCAACTCACTTGCCCATGGGTACCCCTCCCCCCGTCCCTCCAGTTCTCTCTGGTGGGTTTGAATTGGGGGGGGGGGGGGGGGGCACTCGAGTTGGCTATGTGGTGCACAGTGATACAGCACCTACGTTGGTTGGAAGCCTCCTGGTGTGTGTGCATATTTGTTTATATACATATATATATATATATACTTATGATTATTTGAAAGTCCGACGCAGACAATGAGTGGTCAGTATTGTGCTTCAATAACAACAACAAATGGACAAGAGCACATGCGGAACAAAACCAACCGAGCGCGAGGTGCGTCACGCAGTTGGGCAGAGGCACGCGGTTGGCTACGGTTGCTTTTTTTTGATTTGTTTTCTTAGTAGAGTAGGGTTTCCCACAGATGACCCTCCATCGCGGAGGGAGTGGGAGATAATTAGAACAATAACTACTGAGGCTCTCAGACTACCAGAAGTGATGTGTGTGTGTGTGTGTTCAGTTACTGGCCACAGGATTCTTAACAAGTCTTCACCTTCTCCACCCTCTACCTCATTGTCCTATCCGCACACGTATGTATGTATATATATATATATATATTTATATTTATATCTACTTAATATGCTTACCACTTTCCTCACTCTTTTTTTAGCCATCTCCTTCAGGAACACATGCACCTCCCCCTATGAGCACATCATATTAGTAACCACACAGTGAGTGTTAGCATGACCTCGAGTCGCTGCAACACTCTCTTTTTTGCTAAAAGGAAAAAGACGCGGGTGGTGGAGAGTGAGGAATGCAGGTTGCGCAGCACACATAATCCTTTCAGTCTCCCTTGACTGCCCCATAGATAAAGTGCACAAAGGCACCTGCAGCAAGAAACCCGACAGTGCCACACATGACTCCAAACACCATCGACAGACCGAACGAATAGCCCAGAAACAGTATCATGGAGGAGACCAGTCGCACCTCGAGATAGCTGACCAGGTAGTAAATGCTATATAGAAAAAGATAGAGCCCGGCTGATCCAACAGACGCAAAGCTGCGCCACCACCACCGATAGTCCTCATTAACGAGTGTAATGTACGTCACAACGATCGCAACCTCTGCACACAAAACGCCAACCAGCAAGCCAACCAATGCCAGGAACCCCATCTTGTAGAAGTTCTCCCCACGCCAGAAGCTCCCAAATACGTATATCACCTCTACAAAGCACGCGACGAAGGGTATGAACCCCCCAACCATCATGAAGATCGCGGACTTGCCACGCGCCTCCAACGGAATCAGTCTTGGGATCGCGCTCACCCTCGCTGGGACCGACAGTACCTCCTGGCGGAACCCAGTGGCCAGGCCACAGACCGCGAGCGGGAACGAGCAGAACACCCAGGCGAGTAGTAAAAAGATGAGTGTCGGAAAGGGAATGGCCGAGCTGGACCGTTGTATCATGTGGATGAAGTTCAGTAGCATGTACCCACAAGTGAGGACGATAGGGAACAACAGAACGGTAAAAAGGCCATTGGCCCACGTCTGCAGCTTGAAGAACTTCAGCATACGACCCGCCACGTACCCGGCGGCGCCGCTAGCCAAGAGGAAAAAGAAGATGAGTCCAGTGAGCAAGTTCCCGCGCTGTGATGGGTGGAAGATGCCAAGACCAGCTGCCAGCATAGTGCTCATCAGCATAAAAATGAGCTGGCACCCGGCACTGATCAGCGAAGAGAGGAGCAGCGGAAATGGAGGCGTCCTGAACACATCTCCGCGCACCAGCTTCCAGCCAGACTCTTCTCTCATCTCCTCCAGCATCTCTTCATCCGCGTACTGAAGTAAGTCCCGTCGCACCGTCCGGGCCAGCACGAAGGCAACCACCAGGCCGAAGAGGGCCACGAGGACTACGGAATTGATGGCTGTGATCCAGTGGCCACGGTTCATACTCTTTTGTCGGCCTCCCGCGTTGTTGTATATATCAAAGCGAGTCGTCCACGCGCTCTCGCTTGGGTTCTCGACCCATTCCACCTCGTAAGTGACCTCGACGTTGATACTGTCCTGATTCTTCTTTGGTGCAGGAAGGTTGAATCCGTCAGTGTTGAGGTCCTTATCGTTGCAGTTGGGGGAACCCCTGGAGGAGGCGGCCATGGAGAACTGGGTGATATACACTGTCTCGTTGTTATCAGAGTAATGGTAAGTGATCGTGAACTTGAAATGATTGTTCAGATAATACTGCAGTGATGCAAGAGGGGAGGCAGGCCCGAAGTAGGTTTCCCCAAGGCGGTAGCCAATCATGGTGGTACCTGAAGACAATGAGATGACCGGCAATCCGTCGAGGTACATGTAGCCCCTATACTTGTTCCTCACCATGGCACGCACGCGGTTTAAATCCTTCTTGTTGAGTATCGCGTTGCACAGTTGGAGGCACGCCTGGTTCCTTCCGACCACGAACTGAAAGGGAGAGGGGTAGATGCGGTTGCCCATCAGGATCTCACCCAAGTTCTCGTGCTGATGGAAGTTCTTCACTACATCCTCCGAGGGCTGACAGAGGGGCACGCGATGGATGTCGATAGGGACCAGACCTCTCTGTGTGCGATACGAATCCGCAACGGGTCTGATGGTATCTCCGACTTTGTATCCTGTTGGAGTTGTGGCGAAAGAAAACGCACTGACAGACTCCAGTAGTGCCAAGAGCAGCACAAGTCCGACGACCCAGCCCAGTCCTCCGTGAGCACCCATCGTGGTGAACGTACCCTCTTTAACAATGTGCAGAGTTTCTAGGGGGAGACGGCAGCGGGGGAGGGGAGGGGGGGGATATACTGCGCCTGTGTGAATGTGCGTCTGTATGCGTATTCCCTGGCAATCGGGCGGTGATTAACTATCTTATGTGTCTTTGTATTACTGTTATATTCTTACTGGTTTGCTTCCAGTACACGCGGATAAAGAACTGACAAATGGGTGTATGTGCAGAACAGCAGAGAGAAAAAAAACGACAGAGGAGAGATGTGAGGAAAGAGGAGCAACGCTCATGGAACAGCCATGCATGCAACCACAGTCACGTTCAGGGAGCACTGCGTGGGTTCCGCAGCAAAACACGAGCAGAAACACAAGAGGAGATGAACATTCCGGGGGCACTTCACATCTCCCTCTTTTTCGGTGGTGTGTACCCGCGTGTGTGTGTACTTGATGATCTTTATTTATGTTTCTTTTTTGAATCACAGAAATGAAAATAAATATGTAAAACAACATGCATACTCTTCATCCATGAGGTTGCGGACTTGGTCGTCTAACTACCCATTAGTAGGGGATCATGGCCTCGTAGTCCGCGGCGCGGCGGGCCAGCATCTCCACCTTCTTGGGGCGCACGAAGCCACCGTTGCGGGTGCTCTTCTTGAGCGCGGGCAGGGGCTTACCGGCCTTCTTGTCCGCCAGGTAGGACTGGAACTGGTGCTCCTTCGCCTTGAAGGCCTCCTGGCAGCGGGACAGGCGCACGTGCTCAAAGCGCACGCAAATGCGCTTGCGGATCGTGCGGGTGCGCACGGGCTTGTTCACGATCACGCCCACGCCGCGAGGGGTGACGTTCCAGACGATGCCGGTGCGGCCGTGGTAGTACTTGTGGGGCATGCCAGCGCGCACAGCGGAGTCAGCAACAACATCGACGTAGTCGCCGACCTTGACATTGGACAAGATGGTCGAGACTGAGGGGACGCCGTGCTTGCGGAACTTCTTGGCGAAGAGGTGGCGGGTGCCACACTTGTAGCCGTAGGAGTGGACCATCTTGCTGCCAGTACGAAGAAATATCTATTGAGCGAATAGAGGCAAGATCAAAACAATAAATAGCAAAAGAGGATTTGGGATGCAGAGAACGTGGGGGGCATATACATGTATATATCGTTTCTAACGTTCGCGTGGTGAGTGGGAGGAAGGGGAGGAGGTAGATCCTGTCGAAGTGGGCAAACAGCACAAGAGGCAATGTAAAAAAAAAATGAAAGACTGCAAATAAGAGCAACCACATTACGTGCTCACGTAGAAATACGTGCATTTGAACTTTCACTATTAGAAGTCCATTCGTATCCAAATGCTGGGACTATTCGCTCTGGCAGTGATTGCATTTTCTTTTCACTCTCCCCTTTCGCCTTGCTCAGCTACATTAGGTGCAGCGCGGGCCCACCACACGCGACGTTACGAACTCCCTGCAGCTTCCCCCAGCCAACAGCAGCTCGATGATGCGCATGCGAACTCACAAAGTCTCGGTCACCATCAAGAAGCACGCATATATATCCGGGACACGCCACAGGCTGCAGACACGAAGATCAACCCTCAATGAGTAAAAGACAGAACTGCCTGTGTGATCAATCATCTACGGGTCATATATCATATCTCTTTATTAGAACAACAGCAATACAAGAGGTGACGCAGTATTAGCTGCATCACAAGCACCCGGCCACAGCACACCACATACATAGATGCATGTTCACAACAGCAAACGAGAAAAATAAACATTATGCATAGTGTTAACTCACTTTTTTCTGTTTAAAAAAAGTTGGCGCTACTGACTGGAATTTCTGCTGTATACAGCACGGTAAGCACAGACGCAACACCACACGCCTATACTACACACCTCGCTCCCACCTGTGTGCGTGTGTGGGTCACAACCGCGGCAGGGAACTGTATGCTTACACCCGTCCCCCTCCCTCGTCTGAAATGCTACCAAAGAACCTACATACTCCCGTGGCCTTAAGCAATGGTGTCAATCCCATTTGCTTTCCTTCTGCTCCATCTCTCTATCTCTCTCTCTCTGATGCAACACTCACTGTTGCTTCCGTCACAAATCCTAAGCTAGTAACAGTAGTGCTTCATCACTCACGGTCTAAAAGTTCTTGTTAGTATTATCAGTTTTATTTTTGCTTTAAAAAATAAAGGGGGGATCGACTGGCGTCTTTCTTAGAGTGTTGTAATATATTCCCTTTATTTGCCTTCTTCCGTATTACTCTGGTCTATTACACCCGCTGAGCAAAGCAGGCGCAGTAAGTGTCAATGAGCAGCACACATACAATCACATAAAAAGAGAGTGCGGGAGGCAGAAAGGAGCTGAAGGAGCTACATTGTAAAGCTCTTAGCAATAAGACTTCGCTTCTCCGCTTTCTCACTCCCGACGACGCCCAGGGGTGAAATCCTGATGATCGCCCACATCGTCGCCACTGAAGGTGATATCATCCAAGTTCCTTCCAAACGTACCACCCGAAGCGTCACTGAACTGAGGCTCCACCGCTGCGGCGCGTGGCTCAATGTAGACAGCTGCACTGTGACCTGACGCAACGGCGGCAGGATTGGCCGATTGCTGGGCCTCACGCTGCTGTTGGCGCGCCTCGGCAGCGGCCAGCTCCTTCTCTTTCTCCTTCTTCGGCGTGCGACCTAACAGCTCAGCTCCAAAGTCGTATTCAATGTTTCTGAAGCTAAGCTCTCCAGAGCGTATCTTGGGGATGACGCGCGACAGTACGAACAGGAGCGGCACAACGAGAGACACACCGAGAATAAGGACAGTGGTCACCACCGACCCAGCGACATTCGCATCAGGGATGTTTGGAGCTACTGCGAGATCCACGCAAGCAGATGCATCTGCATACGTGCCACTCACCATCGCACACACACTCACGGCACGGCAGAATCGTTTACATTTGGGAACAAGCTCCGTGCTGGCACCCTCGCCACCTTGATATAGCTCCAAGTAGTTTGTCCACGAGTCATCATTTACCAGCAATGACAGCACCGCAGCCTGCGCACTTCCAATATCATCAAACCCACGGGAGAGCCCAAGAGCACCCTTTACATACGAGCCTGAAGTCCACTTGCCATCGGTGTTAAGATACCGCTGCTGCATATCCTTCAGTCTCCAGCCATTGTCCATATCAGCAACCATGTAGGACGGATTGTTGCCATAGAGAGGAGTAACTGCAGGCAGAACAAACGCAGGAACACCAACCTCTGGGAGTAGCAGCGTTGAAAAGAAGTGTGTGTGGCCGAACAGCTGCATGATAACGACATCCTTATACCGGCCGACCAGCTCGAAGTACCGCCTCTGGAATGACGACTTCCAGTACGCATCCTCCGCCTCACCCGCTAGCTTCCCACGAGACACAATTGAAAAGACGTTGAGTGTGGGAGGAATGTGGCCAATGATGATAGCCTTCTTCCCATTCGTCTTCGCCTGCTCAAGCGCGCCCTCCAGAAAAGCGAACTGCTGGCAAGGGTCCGTCACGTTATCAGGGACAGCCGGGGAGATACTGTGAGCCCACAGCAGTGTGTGCAGCACCACCATCACAGCGC
This sequence comes from Ecitophya simulans, assembly GCA_027574965.2. NCBI lineage: Eukaryota > Metazoa > Arthropoda > Insecta > Coleoptera > Staphylinidae > Ecitophya > Ecitophya simulans. The sequence goes on along the minus strand of JAODGE020013744.1, from coordinate 1,551 downwards.
CACCCGCGTCCTTTTGGTAGTAGCCGCACTTCTTCATCTCGTTGGCCTCATCACTGGAGAGAAGACCCTCCGCAGCCATGGCGCTAACCCTGGCATCAAGGTCTGCGTGACTGGTGCTGCTCCAGTCAAAGAAGTAATCAGGCACCACATCGTTGTTTCCAAGGCAGCCAGCGAATGCGGGGGACTGCGCGTCACCGCTAGTTCGCACGGAGGCCAGCGATGCCGACAGGCGCTTGAACACAGCGTCAGCTGCGAGGCCACTGCTCGAGTATTTGTGTCGCTGCCAGTCGCCACCGAGTAGCGTGTAGGAACTGTTGAGCGAAGACATGTCGTTCACCACAGATTCCACAAGCTTAGGTGGGGAGTCGCACTTCGCCTGTCCCATCGGATTGCTCACGTTGGTGTCGCACACGTAGCCCTTCGCTTGGCCATACCAGGGGTCGAGGTGGATGTCGGAGACTAGGTTCAGCTGCACTGCCCTCGCCGTCGATACTGCCACGAGGCCCACGACAAGAACTGCTGTGAGTAGTAGCGACCAGGAACGGCCACATTCGCTCGGCATGGTGTGTGCGTGCGAGTTGGGGGAGGGGGAGCGGCCGGAGTAGTGCGCAAGTGCAGATAAACAGACTGGGGTGCGCTCCTTCTGGAGAAAGAGGATCAGGGGAGATCAAATGGTAGTGAGGCTACAGGGGCCAGCTTTGTGATGCTTACGAGTAGGGGAAAGGAACCTGACAAAATAGCTGTGTGTGTGTGTGGAGGAGGAAGAAGAGGAGGAGAGGGACAAGAGAAGGTAGCAGCTCGCGCAGTGCAACCTCACAGAGTAAGAATAGTGGTGAAGGCGGCGGGTGGAGTGGCTTTTGGGATGTGTCTGTGCAAATTCAGTATTGCAGGCAGCCAACGAGGGGGCACTGCTAAACGGTGAACAGTGCAGCCGTGTTGGTTTTGCATTCACCGACGGTGCGGCTCGAAGAGGTGTCTAACAGTTGAACAACATCGTCTCGACAGAGCAGGGTGACACCCAGGTCGTGTAGGAAAAGACAATAAATAGAGGAAATGGATAGAGCCAGCAGGCACACAAACAAGAAGGGTTGGAGCTTCGCAGTAGTATACAAAATGTAAGTCCAACAAGTCGATAAAGTGCGCCGTTTCTGTTGTTGTTATTGTTCCCTCAGCGCTCCGCAGGCGCTGCGCTGAGTATTCGGCGCTGTTGTCGTTGCTTTGGGCTTCTTTGTTTATTTCGTCTCTGCAGGGCGTAGCAGATATGGGCATATTATATCCCACTGATCGCATCCTGAGCATTGATCTCGTCGGGGTAGCGGCAGCGTAGCTCCACAAGTGTTTCCGTCAGTGTCTGCTCGATAGCTCGGCGTATTCTCACCTCCTCCAGTCGCGGCCACACTTGCCGCTCGCAATGCAGCGTCGACTTGATCAACTGCTCCTTTGAGGAGTTGCGCCACAAGGCCAGCAGCTCTAGAACACTCGATATTGGATAAATGATCATGGTGTCACCAGATTCCGCGACATCACCAGGGATGTCATTCTCGAGTGCGG
>JAODGE020013735.1:0-24468 GCA_027574965.2 Ecitophya simulans | reverse complement strand
GTGCTAAAAATTTGATTAAAAGGTTTGTCTAAAACCAAGCGAAAATATTTCCTGATTTATAATTACAAGTTGCAGCCGGACATCCACAAAGTGAAAAATTGAATAAAAACACGAAAAGAACGTAATTCAGATGGTCTGCACAAAAGCAATAAATATCTGCGGCGTAATTAAAAACAAATTGACTTTCATGCAGATTTATTGCTCGCTGGCATGGAACTAACGCCAGTTGAAAAGTAGGCTTTGCTTCGACACGCCAAAGTAGCTACATTTTTGTTTCGTGTTTGTTTACACGGCCGCGCCATTCTTTGTGCGTGCAAGGCAGTTAATTTTAGCTTAATTGATTTGCAAACTTTGGTTGCGCAAAAGAAGGATAACACCTGATTTTTTAGCACAGTGCAGTAACAAACCTACTAAACTCCACATCGCGAATAATGGATGTGATTTAAGTAAAGTTTTAAAGTGTGTAAAGTTTTCTTTATTTAAAGTTCTTTAGTTACGAAGTAGATTTGTATACGGCGGCGTTGCCGTGGTGTTGAGGAAATAAACTCCGGTGCCATTGTGCGGCATATCCTCGCCGTATATCAACTGCTTGTCGCCGGGTTGAAGACAGACTCGGTTAAGGATGTCCCAATCTAAGCATTCCTGTCCAACAAGTGCATCGCTCAGGACAATCGACTGAGCAAACAATTGAAGACTTCTAGCATGTGAACAAACATCTGAAACATGTTTACTTCAACGCGTCGCGAACAACAGAAACGTGAAATAAATAAACGAAAATAAATAGTTGCCTTTGCCATGGAAAGGAACGATCCAGCCGTCCCAAAGCGGGATGTTGTCAATTAAAGGTCTCAAATTAACAGCATCATCGCATCCTGGCTGAGGTGACAATCCATGATTAACGTAGAAATCAACAGTGCCAATTGGCTGAATCACTCCAACGGTTCGTGTGTCCGTATGAACGAGATCCACAATTTCCGCGCTCTCGTCGTGAATTTTGTAATAAGGCAACGTTAGAATGCTGTCGAAGCCCATTTTAGCAGGATCTAGACTGGTCACTCTCTTGAGTTTTCGTCCATTTGTAATATTAGTGTAGACATTGGCTATTCGTCCGACCATCTGGCCACCCAAGGAGTGCCCAATCAAGTGTATATTTTTAGAAGTGATGCCGACAGTGTTCAATAATCGAAGAAACTCCGCAACATATTTTTCTAAAAGTTGCAGGATTAATTACGGGAGCGGGAGAAAGTCATGTGAGTACTGTGATTTGACAGCAGTAAATTAGGAAAAATTTTAGGGTTTAGTTAATTACCAACTTTGGGTATACCAAAATAGCATTCCTGATAGGATACAAACGCGAGTTTGGGATAATCCACCGTTATCATGCTGACGCGCCGGTGCTCCATGTAATTGTTAACGATCACGCTGAACAAATAATCCTTGTTGTGCTGGCGATAGCCATGGACGAGCACTTTTACAGGCAGTTGCCTGTCGATTTGCAACACGTTGAGAAGGTTCAGCGAACCGTTAATATTCGCCGAGAAAATGCGCAACTCGGCGATTTCGCTGTTGAAGAAAAACATTTCAGCTGAAATCGGAAAACGCACAACAAAAGCAAAAATGCAAACATTTCACAACCAAAACTATATTTACTCACCGCTAGCACAACATATATTTAACAATGCGAAGATAGGATGTGCGAAAATACCTTTAATCATTTTACTGGTTTTACACAAATAAAATAATAAAAAAATATCACTTGTGACTGAAAATGGAACGGAAGCAAAATGAAATTTATTTTTACCTTGTTGGTTCTTTTTGAATGCATCGTTATAGCATTGGGATATTATCAAGTGACTTACATTTTTAAGTATATTATAATACTTATCAATTAGATAAAAAGTATTATGAATATTAATATTCACACAAATTGGTTGTAATGCTTAGTAGTACTTTAATTTGTTACACTGTTAAGTACTAAATTTATAAATAAGTGTGGTTGTGTAGCAGCATTATATTATCATTAGATAAAACATTCTCCAAGATAAACGACCAGATTATAGAACAGGGAGACACTCTGAAGACTAATGTTCTAGCACGTTTTCTAAATTACTCTTGGTGTTTTCGGTTCAGGCAAACTAATAACTTTTTAAATAGCAGGTGGTAGATATTTGCCTTGAATTCTACTAATTACTTTTTAAGATTCATATTATTGAATACGTACATTTTTGGGTTTTATTTATTTCCTACATTTTCTTTCAATTTTCAGCAATTTTTCCTTCATAAGTGCTTGATTTATCGCCGATGATAATGCACGTTTGTACCCGCCTAAGAAAGAGTAATAAAAAAATTATGCAACCAAACTAGTCGCTTCAGGAAGCGCATGGCGAAAGCAGGAAAAGCCATTCAAAGCGGTATTTACAAAAAAAACAATCAACGCACATTCATATTAATAATAACAGAGCATGTGAAGAAAAACCGGAATATATGAAAATTTGCACAAATTCATTTCAACTTTAAACTAAAAACAAGAAACACGCAAAGGTTTTTGATATACAAAAATATTTGATTTTATGCAAAAAAAAAATTTGTTTGTTATTAAGTGTGATGGATTCCAACAATATAGAATTTTTGTCTAATTTAAATGCCTAGGGTAATTAAAATATTTAGTATAGGGATATATAGGGGTTGATATTGAACATCTTTATTTGAGAACAACACAATTAAAATTTCATCCATATTTTTCATATATTTTTGAAGCAATTTCAATTAGAAATTTAATCTTTTATTTGTGTTAATTCATTGATTAACTATTCTTTTCCGTAAATATAACTTTCGTATCTTAAAAATATTAAATATTAAGAGATATTAATAAGAATTTTAACTACATTAATGCGGCAAGTAATGGGTTAAAGAAATTAATTAACTTCAAGCAGTTATGTGCAATTTTAATACGGTGTTTGGCGAAGAGTCTGGGCATATATGTGCAGATTGTAGTCATCGGTGGTTAATTTTCAGCAGAATTCTAACGCAAAGTTGTTGTAATTTTGCCGTGTCTTGTCGCGCCTCAGGCATTGTTCGCACTTGAAAGCATGTTAACATTCGTTGTAAATGTTAATAGTCTTTTCAGAAAGTGCGCTTTGCGCCGTCGTTAAATTTACATCATAACTGATTTGCTTACATGAAGATATAAACGTAAAATCAAATATTATAACAGTATGAATTCTAACTTATTGTTAGTTTACAGCAAGAAATATTTGAAAATGATATTTCTTATCAAGGACGGTTAGGTCAGACCAAAACTTTGTAATCTTACAAGAGTCTAAATATTAACTTGACCCTTCTTAGCTGCAACCCTTTCAGGGTGGAAATTTGAAACTTTGGAGTTTCGGGTTAAAGGCCTTTACTTTTGACATCTTGCGCGAGATGAAGAGTGCAAAGATCATCTCTTTTATTGTGGTTTTTAAGACGTCACAACTTTGTCTCATATCTTAGTCAGCTACAAAAGACTCGCAATCTTACCCGTTGTCTACTAATAAAAACGTTTTAAATTTTCCGACCCATAAATTTAATGAATCTTACATCTAACACAGTATGTACCTAATGTAGTGCGAATATAGTGGGCCGTAGATCCTTTAGTAAATTTTGCATTTCGGTTCTTCGACGATAGTTAATGTTTGAACAATGTTTACAGCCAGGACGAACAAGGGTGTAGGACACTGTTTGACTACATGCGTTGAGGCGGATAGTGTCGAGGACGTGGCGGATGGAAAATTGGCGGGCGCGTCGGGTATTGGATTATTGTTTGCATCCTGACGAGATGAAAGCTTGTCTCCAAGCGGGTAGATCGTGGGTGCGTGAATGCGGGATGATGTTCTCAGTGTGAAGATGAGCGGTGGATAACGTCGGACCAGAATTTCAAGCAAAAACTGGTAGGAGAAAATTCAAACCGTGTTGTCTAAAAGTTGCTAAAAATTGCGAAAACCCGATACAAAAAACGACGAACCCACAGCTCGAGACCCACTAATTAATTAGGTCGGGTAGCCAAATATGCTCAAAGTACAACACAGACTTAGTATCACACACATGATATCAAATATGCTCAAGTTCAGAGTAACTTTACGCTTTACTTGAAGAAAGTGTGTAATTAGCTCTTGTCAAGTTTAGATGAAAGTTCCATCTTAAGCTTCATAACCTGACTTTTGAGCAAACTAATTTACAATTCAATAATTAGACGAAACAATAGTTGACACGCGGGACGCAATAGAAGTCGACGTTTTATTGGTGGTGAAATAAAATGCAGCCCATGCAACGACGCTTGCATCGTGTGAGGGTTTGGCGTTCTGCCTGGTTTATTTATAGCGGCATTGGAAATTCGGCAAATTCCAGTTCGTTTGCGCTTATTGCCTTCGTAGCTTTGTCGCTTTCATTATTGCGGGTTGGAGTAAAATTGCGCATTTTCCACTCGGGGTGTTATTTTGTGCGGCTGCAAAGGCGGCAAACGCACGGGCGGTCGGCCCATAACGCTGCCTAGCATTATATAAACGTATATCGCAAATCTTGGTTATTGCAGTAATGCACTTTGATTTATACGCAAATAGTTTTTTTTTACAACATATTACAAAATACTGAAAACCTGAGTTTACATAAATATATCCAGGTAATAATTTCGGAACTTATATTCAGCTTCTCTGTTTTATTAAAAACATTTAATTAACATTTTCTTTTACCAGATGAAGTGGAGTTGTTCTAATATTGGAACATTAGTACATACATAGAGAATGCATTCTTGAATTAATGACCAATTCGCGTTCTGTGTTCTGCGTGGTTGTAAAACTGCCGCAAAATTCTGGTTTTCCAGAACATTCCTATGTAAGGAAAGTCGCGCAATTTCGATTTCTAAGAAAGTACTGAAAACTAGGCTAAACGTATTTACAACAGTTTTTACTGTTGCAAATTGAGCACAGATAGACATGTATAGGTTTTGGGGATTTTTATTTAAAACAATTTTATAAATTAATTAGTATTGTTTAATTTTTTTACGGTTTTCCCTATATAAATTTGGAGTAATAAGAAAAGGTATGCTTGTGTTTAGGTATAGTAACATAATGCACCATGCAACTATTTATTTCCACACATGCCTCCACGTGCATTACAACTTTATCATGTTAGTGCGATTAGCTGGACCCTGTACAACCCATAAGTTTAATGCGACTGCAGTAAACGTAATTCATAGTGACGTACGTACGACTCAAAATAAATAGCGACCGCGACTGGAATATATGTTAATTATTTACGGTTTTTAGTGGGTATAAACTTGAAGAACTCAAGCATACTATAATTAGTGTCCGATTGTGGAGTATTGTATGCATATTATCAAGCGTGTCCAAAGAAGAAAGAAAGAACACAACGAAATAAATCAGTGAATAATGTTTTAAAAAAATTTGACGTCCTCAAGTAGAAATTAACTTATTAGCATGCAGGTATTAAGAGATTAACATATCGCTGTGCTAAGCATTTAGGAATAAATTTGATAGTAGAATGTGTTAAATAGGACAGGTGATAAGAGCGTAAAAAATATATGCGCTACAATTTATTTTAAAATGTTTTGTTAGAAATAAATTAATTAGACGCGTACTAAACGAACAAATTTTTTGTAATTATTTTTTACACAAAGAGGTAATATTATTACATAAATTTATGAAATATAAAAACACTGTTATTAACTAATAAACAGAGAAACAAATTTTATTGTGCAATGTGTTAAATAGGACAGGTGATAAGAACGTGAAAAATATATGCGTTATAATTTATTTTAACATGCTCCGTTGGAAATAAATTAATCACCCGCGTACTAAAGAAACAAGTTTTTTGTAAATTTTCTTTACACAAAGAGGTAATATTATTACATGAACACTGTTATTAACTAGGTAACACGATTAATCAATTTAAATCCATCGACGCACCTGTCCACCGCCCCCGATGCGTGGCAACGCTGCCGGCGTGCTATCTACGCGCTAATTAAGACCTTAATGATTCAATTTTAATTTAATTTTGTTTGACGACGGCCGCCGCAGCGCCGACGCCCGATTTGCGTTGCTGGTGCCGAAATCAACGCTCGACGCCGCGCCGTTGACATACCGCCGATTGACGATTATAAATGAACGGCGGCGCGCGTTTAATTTTGAAAGCTTTCGAACGCACGCGAATCATTGTTTCGCATTGAAGCGAAGGCGAGATCTGCGCCAAACGCTTTAATTTGATTACGCACGTCACGGGCGAAAATCCCGAATGGGATGAGATACCATTTCCGACGGTGCCTAGAGCGTAGGGTGATAATATTATCGCAGGTATATCCTAAAATTTTAACAAGAGAAAATTAAATGTTCTGCCTTCCACGTTCTCCGTAAACAATTATGCGTTAGTAAAGTTTCGATGATGGGATGTACGGTGAAGTAATGAAAGTTTAATTTGTCGATCCCGCTCTACGGCTATTGCGATTTTTCGGATAAATTATTACTGATAGTACGTTTCAATTAATCTTTTAATTAACTAGCCGCCGTCGACAAGCAGACGCCGAGCGGCGAACAACTGGGGCGCGCAAACAACCCCAAACGAAAAACCTCCCCGCTATAAATTTGTTCGGCAAACGAGGCAAACCAAATTAAACGTGTTGATGAAATAATAAATTAATTAATTTAACGACGTCTTCGTTATTGGATTAAATCCCAAATGTTCCCATCGCCTCAAATTATTTTCCAACCAATACGATTATGCCGAAACTGCAAAAAATTTTACAGCAATTGATTCGAATCAAAATTTATTCACTACAAAGCGAAATCTATGATTCTGTGTGTGTTAATTGAACCTTACTGGAAGTTTGAACTCGCCTCGAACTTGGCGCATCTCAGAAAATGCAATAAAAGTCCAATCAACAGATTACGCCTTGGTTTCTTATCGCAGTTCTACTTGTTTTCAACTCTTCGGCACGTCGTCCTTTGCACGCGAGCTTTATTTGTCTTGCTTTCAATCTTCGACGCTTTTATGCCGTTCCGCGTTACGTGCGATGCGGTGCATAAGCGTAACAAGTTTTTTTTTTCTACGTTTTGTTGGCAGCACTTTTTGTTTCCTGGAAGACTTATCATTTTCAATGGATGCCATTGTCTTTGTTTCATTGTCGAGCCCGGCGCATCCACTTTCAACTGCTTGTCTTTATCCGCTTAAACTTCTCGATATCAGTCTCGATTTGAGTTTGGTCTCAGCTGCGTTTATGCCATTTTACTTTATATTGTACCCTAATTAAATTGAAAAGAATTTGATCAGATTTTGATTTGATGCGTTCTATATTTGTTGCAGGACTTTTCCGCACCGATGGCCAGAAATTGGCGAGTACAATGTGCGATTATCAGTTTAGCAGCACGGACTACACGCCTAGTTACGGTAAATTTTACTCGCCGAGATATCCTTCCAGTTATCCGAAGAATATCCGGTGTTCATACCGCTTCCGGTCCAGGTGGGTATAACATGCATCCGAGTGTTGTTTAAAACTTCGTGCAATTAAAACGGGTCGACAAAAAATCGATATGAAAAATTATGTTTCTTTCTGGGGACATAAATCATGACTTGCATTATTTACTCACGTGTGTTTCCGAGTTTTGTCAGAACTGGAATGCAACATTTTACGGAACATAGCAAACACGGAATGCGAGGAGAAATATTGCCATAGTTTACGAGACGATGCGTCGACACGCCGGGAACGCGTTTCCTTGTACACGAATGTCAAAATCGGCATGAAACATAAAACATTACTAGAGGGAAAATGGGTGATTTCAGTTTTTTTTTACATTTCGAATTTTTTTACACAACGCCAGGCGTGTGAAATAAAAGTTGCAATAAAAAATTTATGGAAATAATGGAAGGCATGTTTATTTTATGTTTTTTTTTTCATGTTAATTTTTAATTAGAATAGCGTATAATGTATAAATTATTTGTTCATTTTTATTAGCAGCAAGTCTGATAAGTTATGTTTGAAAAAAAGTTTGTCCGCCTTGCATGCCCGCAGGTATAAAGAGATCAATGCACGTGTGGCGTGTGGTTACAACGAGCGCGCGCATAAATTCCCTTCTTTAATCCTAACTTATCAACTCAAAAGCCATTTATTCGGATTATTAAACCGGTGCTTGAGTGGATAAATTTGCTTGCGCTGTCGGGCGTTTTCCGGTTAACCGCCGAGAAAAAGTTGGGATTTATAAGTCGCGAGCGCGGAAAACCTGCTCAAAATTGCGCGTGAAAGTCATAGGAAAGTAAAAGAGCCGTCGTCATTCTATTACTCCTTAAAAATCTGACGTGTGCTCTGATTTAAACTGGTTTATCTGTTATTATAAAAATTTCACAAATGCCTTGAATATTTTCTTACTTCCAGGGCAAAGGAGCGCATCAGGATCGTATTCGAAGAAGTAACGCTGGAAAAGGGCGATTTGAGGTTAGTAGTACGGTTTTTGTATTTTATAAATATTTCAGTGCACTTTAAAAGTTTGAGAAAGAATGAGCTTTGCATAAACAACCAAGATGCAATTCATCATCTGAATAAATAGGACTGGAACTGTACACTCGCTTGGCATTTACATAAGCTAATATTTTTAACTGGTGGGCTTGGGAAAACCTCTGGTCTTGATAAATGTGAACAAATTCAACAAAAATAGCTGCACACATAACAAATATAAATTTCTATACGGCAGCAAAGTTTTATTACAAATGAGCTTGCAATGTCGGAAAAGTTTTGTCATTTTAAACCAGACAACACACTATTATTATTCATAATGCTATCTATGGCTTTTCTGCGTCCAGATTCTAGATTTATAATTACTGGAGTGGTTGAGGTTTTTTAGTTTAGTATTATTTTGCTTAAATGGTATATTGCAGTTAGAAAATTTTATTTGGAGAACAAAAGCAATGAAAAACAAAACGCAGCCAAAACTTTTCAAATTAATTATATGGAAAACGCCCAAATTGTAGAGATTTTGCGGACTGCGAGGCGACAACTTTCCGGTTAACAAAACGCATTCATCTTGTCAACATTTTAAAGCAAAATGGAAAGCAAAAAAGGTAAAACTATTAAAACTATTTTGAATGCTTATTCCAAATAATGCAAATCAAATTAAAGTTATATTTTTGTACTTTTGTTAGTACAGTAAGCAGTCGGATTTCTTATATATGTTTTTTTGTTTATTACAATTTCTCTAATTTTATTTCTAAAATGTAAATAACAAAACCTTTCAATTTACAACTCAACCTAATATAAATTTATAGGAAATTATTAGATTAACGTTAACATCATATCTAATTTAAAAGTATCCAATGTTCCACGCTGAGAAAATATCGTTTCCGTAGAATTTTATGTTCACTTTGCACTTTTCCATCATTTTAAAGTGGCTTCAACGCGTACTTAATTGAATGCACATATTAAAAGTGCAACCACGCTCTTAAAAGTTGCCGGTAGGGCAAAATAATTGTTGACTGTGCATGACATTTATTCACTGGCACTTTAACACGCCCGCGCCTCTCAGCGTTAACATACCAACTGCACTAGAAGAGATGCAAGGGGTGTAAGGGAAGCAAAGAGTCCTACGCGCGTGCACGTCTGATCTGAATTTAATATCGCGCGAATGGAGACGTTTTTAATTAAAACCGTAGCGCAATGTGCAATTATGTTTACCATCACGTTTCTCCACATTTTCGATTCGACGCGAATCTGCCACGCTGCATTTTAATTATTACCTTTTGTGTAGATGTGTCACTCATATTGCAAATAGTTAATTAAAATTGTATAATTCTAATTTGCATATTCTGTCAAATTAATTAAGAGCTGATTTGCGCATACTTTTGAGATTATCGATAATTTAGCCGGATCGTGAATAATATGTTTCATATATTGTTACAAAAGCACCGGTTTAATATTTAGCGACCTGTTGATTGAATTGATATCTTTGGGTCGCTTTGGGGAATTAAAATCAATCTAACTTTATTTTATTTTTACGTGTTGATTCTGTGCACTGTCCTCCCGGTCCGTGGAAAATGTTAAATCGGAAGTATTGAAATTCAACCAGTGAAGGTTTTTGTTTATCGCGACGGCAGCGCCGTCCTATATGAAATATGTCAACGCAGGGGTTAATTACGCCATAAATCTTCTTGCGGGCGCGTTCGCACTGCGACTCTCCGGTTTTCCGGCCGACGGCGAGCACGCCCCGATGTCATTTTCTTCCAGACCTCAGGCTTCGCGCTGGGTCAAAGATGAACGCGCCGGGATTCCCGCGAGAACTCATTCGTCTTTTCGTACCATCACTTTATTGTTTTTCTTTTTATTTGGGCAAACTGTGATGTTTCATTTGACGAAGATTTCCTCGCCGTCCCTTGTCTACGGCAACTATTAGGTGACTAATTACGCGCTAAACGATGATGTTTTAGGAATTAATTTTGAAGAAGTCAGTTGTGCTCGATGGTAAATTGCTTGTTTGCATATTCCACACTTAAATTTAGAGTTTCAGTTTACAGCGGCGGCGAGTTTTGCGACTCGGGTAAATCCCGCGCGCGTTGAGTGTGACAAACTGCACTTCCGGGTGTGTTTCCGTTCCGACATCCAACCGAAGTAAACAAGCCACTGCGGAAAACGCGCAGACCGTTAATACGGTCCCTTCAAATTCCGCTTGCATCGGAATTGCCACATTTTCAGAACTCGCAGATTCCATAATTATTCTCCGTTCATTTGGAGTTTCGAAATATTCAGAAGAAACTTTTAATTATTAACATGTACCACAACCCAAAACCAATCTCAATATATTGTCGCAAAACTCATCATAAAACATGCAATTTGATATGTTATATGCGTCGAGTATGTAGGATTGCGCTGAATGCGAAAAACATGCGTTGGATTTATTAGACCCCAGAGAAACCGCCGTCTCGCAGGTGGCATAAAATCAAATTTTAGAGATATATTTGATTGAACTTATTGGCAGCAAAAAATTCTTTGAATGGTCAAAATTGCACATTTCAAGAACTTTGCTTAAAAATTTTATTCGTCTGATCTTATTTCGTGAGTTATTGAAATATTGAAATTTCGAAAGATTCGCTAGGTTTCCATTTCCCAGCGGAGTCTTTCTTGCGTGAAACTTTTCACTAAAGTCTAACGTCCCCAAACGGAATGACAAAGCGGGCAAGTGCGTTGAAAAACCGGACAATTCCACCTTGTATTCGGTGAAATCCGGTGCGATATTGGGCATTGGTCGCCGCTCGCCTTCAAGATAAGACACCACCGGAGTTTCACTCGACTTTTCGCTCTGCATTCACATTCATCTCACCCTCACATCAGCCGCACAATGCGTTACTCTTGTTAGTTTTGCATTTTACCCTTGATCCTCTTACTTCCAAATAGAGATTTACCAAAGCTTCCGATTCTATTTTTAGAAGAGAAATGCTACGAGATATTTCGGCTTGGTTCAAGTCTCATCAATGTTTTTACTTAGTTAATTACTTACAAACATGGGACATTTTTATCAAAGTCATTTCGTTGAAAAAAATTAAATTTACAAATGTAAATTTGTACACTTTTTGTTGAGGTACTGTGAAGCCAAACAATGAGTTACGTAGGAATGGTACATTTTGTTGAAATCTTGTTGAAATGCAAATAAAAATAAATTTATGTGCGGAGCGAACGAAAGACAACAGTCCCTAAGAAATTGCACAGTTGAAAGCGGCCGTTCGTGGCCGTAGCGCATTTAAATTGTAACGCGAAGGCGAATGCGGGACCAATTTTAATAATTGCTCCGGGCATCTGACGCACTAAATTTTACACAGAGTGTTTGCAAACTTTTGCAGTACCGCCTGAATAATTGGAACATTTCATGACAAAAGTTTTATTGCTTTGCGGATGTCATGGTTTTTCATCAGACAGACTCGATGCCCAGGGTGGAAGCTTTATTAAAAAAAAGTGCAACACCGAAGATGAAAAAATGAAACTTGGGAAATCACAAAAACTCCGAGACCAACAAAAACTTTATTCTTTTTGTGTTTCTCATTTTTTTTTTCTTACTTCGTCTGTCTCCTACGTGTGTTCTTGTTGATCTTGAGCTACTGCTTCTTTGATTGTTCACTTGTGAGGCCCTTCGTTTGCGTACTTTTTTACCCGCCACCACTTGTTTTTTACTTGTTTCTTATGTGATGTTAAACTTTTTTTTCCGGCTGGTTTCAGCCACAAGACTTTTGCTTTTCCATTGCGGGAGAGTCGTAGGACGTCGAATAACGATTCACATAAAAAAGTTACATTCAGCAACGCGGATGACTCCTTGTTTGGCGTGTTCAAAGCGTTTGCGGATTTTGTTTTATGTCGCATTGGATTTTAAAAGAATCAAAATCGGGGATTCTTAAAGAACAGAAAAATGAAACGCAATAAGGAAGATCGAAACTGCAAACTAGAAACTGGCAAATAAAAAGTTTAATATTTTTTTTGTCAGAGGCCATGATTCAATTTTAAACTTTTCTGAATATTTTTCGACTGAACTTTGAATAGAGGCGCATTTACATAAATATATTCAAGATTATATTTTTTGACTAAAATTGTTCTTTTGGTTTCAGTTGCCTGAACAGGGCTGACTTGATCAGAGTGTTTGATGGAAAATCATCATCGGATCCTTCAATCAACGTTTTGTGTAACGAAGATACAGAAAGGGAGATTCTGTCGACGGGGCCGGATCTATTTATTGAATTCATTGCCAATTCTGAATGGCCTGGACAAGGATTCAAGGCAACATTTCAATTTCAACCAATCGACGACAATACTCCAGGTGAGATATAAGGATTGTATGATTTCTATATCCGAGTATCTATTATTTAAATTTAAAATTTGTAGAAATTGTGTTATTTAAATAACACATTACAAGTAACATCGTTTAGGAAAACTTGTCCTTACATTAGATGCCGTTCATAGACAACATACTAATTACTAGTATGTTGGCTATGATGCCGTTGTAGAAAATAGAAAGAACAGAAATCTGTACATTAATTCTAGTTTTCTGCTAAGAGATGGCGCTAAACGCAGAGTTCTTTACGCCCTCAGATCCTTGTAATTCTACACACTTCCGCACTGAACTCGAGAAATCGATTCCTTCCGCAGCATTGGCGATGGTTGCCCCCAGCCACTAGATGTCTCTGACATGCAGTTTCCACACAAAAATTACAATCTCAGAAAAACGCTTTTTCTCATTCTCACTTGATTTGATATTCAGATGGCAATCTGTATTTATGAGCCCGCAACGAACCTGAAACGCCGTGCACTATTCAGCTGAAAATGAAAATAAAATTGCCTAATTTCACATTAATGCAGGGCGCCAATTAGTAAGTTTTATTTTTATCCACATTAAAATGGAAACATATTTAAGTCAGAAGAACATTAAATTAATTTAAACGTTGTTTTTAAGTTGACAATCTTTATCAAACAAGAAACTTTTAATTAGAACTCTTTCGATTGTTAGAAACTGAAACTTTTTTATTAACATTGCCGTTTGCTCTGTTACTTATAGTAGACTCCAAACTAGTAAACTAAAATAACTTGAAGACCTTGGATCATGTAACTTTTTTCCTGACTTGAGAAAAACTGTAAAAGTAACGCAAGACAATAAATCTGGGAGTTGTATGGGAGGCGATGAAAAATTGATGACGTGAAACATGCAATCTATCTGAACTCTACTTCCGCGTTAATGTGGTACCTGACGTGCTTCTAATTGTGCAATACATCAATTAATTTCCTGTAAAATCCGGGCGGATCGTGAATCCGCACGGATGTGCTTCGCTGGCGCGGACGGACAAAACAATTTCTCAAATGGCACAGACTGCCGCGCAGGACGTGACGTAATTTATGTTTTGGGAATAACGAGTCACACCTTGCGCCGCACATTCTTCGCGCTCGTCTCGCGCGTCCCGTGGGAGAGCGGCACATGACGATAAAGCATATGGATTCGCCAGTGCAAGCCAGGAAAAGAAATGCGCGAGACACTATGTAAAGCGAGACGACAATATCTATGGATCTTTTTCGCATCGAGGACGCCAATTAATCTAGATTTCATACGCCACAAAACAAACAAAACATTTTGTAGTTTTTTAAAAGCATATTTCAATATTTGCGCCAAACAATGGCAGTAGTAAATCGAATAATAGTTCGCAGTCCTTTGTTATTTTATTGTCCGTAGATTAAAACCAATAGAATTTGCATTCGATAATTTTGCGTGAATATTGTAAATATTTTCAATCTGATGGCAACATGCTGTATAGGGAATGTGCGTCTGTGTGTGTTCGACATGATTTATATGCGCATATTCTTCGTGTCCCGGCTTAGACACTTCGGGAGCTTTGCAAGGCGTTGGCAGGTTTTCGAAGTAAACAATATTGACTGCACGTCGATGCGACCGATAGGTACCTGAAAATGTTATTTATTTGCATGTTATCGGCATTTGAAAACACAATATACCGAATGCTCAATAAATATGTATACCTATTTTATCATTTATGTTTTTTGCGCTAGATTGTGTTCGATTTCAATCTTGCTTTTGTAACTTTCAGGTTGTTACGCTGAAAGTTAATTCAATTATATTTGTATATATTTAGTATTTATATACAATAGGTTTGTAACACGCCATTATGACAACTTCCTAATCGGTTATTTACGTGCGTCGCAAGCAAAATATTTTGTGCCCAAAACTTTTTTCACTTTTAGATTTATACTGTTTGTTTTATTTATTTTTTATAAAGATGTGTACTTAAAACTAAAGTGTGGCAAGATAGTTAAAATATTTCAAAAGAATGCTGCACGGTTATAAAATTTTTATCACTACGGAACATTTTGTATGCTTCATTTACCGTCACTTCATAAGAAGTTAGCTTCAGCTTTGTGCAAAGAAAATGATTTTAACTGACGAAGAACCTTCCGACGGCAGCAAAATTTTGCTTCCGCCGTTTCCTGAAACAGTCTACAGCTTTATCTTCGCATTTGGCTTTTTTGTCCTTCCAGGGTTTCTGTCACTTATTACCGGTCGAGAATCGCGACGCTCTTCAACGCCAAAAGCGGCGCAGCACATGGATCTCTTTTTTCATCGCATCGCTTTCGTTTTCGTTCAACGCTTCCTTCATTTTTCCGAAAGTCGTTTAAGTTTTAGGATATAAAGCGCCATAGCGCAGAGCGGATGTCTAACGGCAAGCGCACGAATTGCCGTATAAAAATGCTGCACGTTTTAGTGTTCATTTTATCTATCAAACATGTAGCGCTTTAAACCTCCTGTTTGGTTTGTTCCAGATACTGATAAAAGAGGATTTAATGGATTTTTATTTCCTGCCGTCATCGGACCGAGCGTCAGTGAAACACGTGAGTTTAATTTGTTCTTTTTGCACATCAATTAAAACCATGTTTGTTTTATCGGTAAAATTAATTACTGCGGCATTATGAAAGTGGAAATAAAAATAAATGTGTTGTAATTGCTAAATTAAAATGATTAAAGCGACGGAAATTATCGCATCGTCCACGACGACAATTGCCACTACGGAAATGGTCGAAACAACCACTAAACAAAGGAGGCGCTCCAGGGTGCAATTGTGCACAGGTTTGTCGTAAACACCCCTGTAAAGATATTCGAACTGAGCACAAATTAGCAAGTATTTAGGTACCTACTAACTCTAGGCACAAACGATTTTTAGAACTAAACGTTTCACAAAGCCACGAACGGAAGTAACGAAGAGTTTATCACCTGAATGTTTATTACGCTTGTGTTGGAGGAAGAACAATGCCATCACAAGTGAAAGCTTATTATGTTTTAAGGAAATAGGATTATTTCGCCCGGGACGCGCTGAGTTTCGCGGTTCGAGCGGAAATCGCGAAATAACGCTAGAAATAGCCGTCTGCCACCTCCACTGCCGCCACCTCGGTTTGTAAACTGTGCGAGCGGCATACTCAATTCGTTTCTAATGAATGAGCGAATTCAATTATTCCGCTGCCGCGATGAATTATTAGGGTGGTTATTAAATGGAAATTTATTGCTTCCGCGTTCGGGCAGCGTATGCTGGATTCAATATTAAAATTCATAAAACAGAAGCCCGTAATTTCAAACAATTTTATTTGATTTTCATCGCACCGAAAGCAATAATTACCCAAAATTTCCCTATTTTAAATGGTTTAAATGGTTGGAATAATGAAATTTATGGTTGGAAGAAGTTCTTACCGCAACTTTTTGTATAGCAACTTCCAGTCGGCGAGAATCTGCGAATTTCTAGATATCCGTGGGAAAACTGAATATTCCCTTAGTCACTTTGGAAAGCCGGGTAATTCGGGCGTCGGAACGATAACCGACTGCAAATTCATGCGCGACCCTTCCCTAAACTGCGAGCAGCTTCAAGTTGCAGCCGACGGAGAGAATTCGCAAGTTTCGCTTCCTGCTTTCTGCGAATTCCGGTCTTCCTCGCTAACTCAGCGAACCAAAACCGCCAAAGTCAATGATGAATTATACATCGCCGCAGATGATGCATTTTCATAAATCGTTGACGTGTCGAAATTTAAACGTTGCGAAGTATTAACCGCAACAAAGTTTGCAGTTTAAATCAGCGCGCTTGAAATTATGCGTCGTGGAAAATGTAATACATTTCTGAATTAAAATCCTGTTAAGTGAATACTGCTGGAAAATATATTAACTTTTTTTTAGATTTTTTAAAATCTAGAATCGATAGCATAATAGCACCCTACCGTGTAATATAGTTTTCGGATTTCTGCTAAATGCAAAAATTTAAACCGATTTTAAGAAAATGAAATTTTATTTGAAGAATATAATTTCCTATATATTTGCCGATTGGAACGTTACTGGTTATTAAAAATTCAGCAGAATTATTGATTGATGTACGTGCGTTTTATACGTGAATAGAATTAAAAAGGCAAAAGTAATTGCTGCACAAAATATTTTAACCGGCAAAAAACGCCTATAAAACTAGCATTTAAACCAAAAGTATATGAATCTCTTTGAAGAAATTTTCCCGCTGATAGTTTGCAACTCTTTAGAAACAACAATGTTTGTTTTTATAGACTACGGTGAACTAGATTAATATTTTATGTACAAAATTCCATCAAAAAGTTAAAATTTCCGAAGAAATAATTGCAAAAGTCTATAAGAAAATTCTGAACATGTAATGAGATTCTAGAAGAGTGCAAATTAAACTTCACTCAGAAGTGAAGTAAGAGAGAATTTCTGAGAAATGTGTTGGCACATTCTGATATAGTATTTTAGTTGGTAATTTACAGTTGGAAATATTGCAAGTATCATAGGAATACTTCAATTATTGGCGGTAATTAAGTGTACTAATTATAATTGAAGTACATTCACTTATAATTAGTACAAATTAGAAAGGTTTTCTCTAGGTACGACATGACATTGCAGCATGATAGTTTCAATACACGTGTTTTTCTCTAAATTACAATTTCAAATTAAAAACTGCCTTTTACAAATTTACATGTTGATAATGTAATATTAAAGGGTTGTCCATTGTCCTTTTTGAGATTTGTCGAGAACTAAAGAAAAGTGCAGAAAATGTTTTGTCACCTATTATAACTTTTGCTAAGTTGACCTTGTCACCTGCAATATGCTTAGCTAGTAAAAGTTATGCCAACTTTTCATCTATACGATCCGAGAAGTTCGGGAACTTGGCGACCATGTCGTCGAGAGGGTCGACACTGCCGCTTGAACTATTCGAATCAATAAATCAAGTGTACCAGGTCAAATCCTGGCGAAAAAACCACTTGTGAACTGCTGTCGTAGTATTGATTAACTTTGTTATTCTTTGATCAAAGATCTGGACGACTTTGACACCTATTCCAATGTTTTTTATGCTTTATAGGGCGAAGATGGTTTAATTGTGTTGAAAATTGTTAAATTGCAGAGGCATGTTAAAAATTTTGAAATTAGCATACGAAAGCTGAGGAAATGATGAATGTCGTATACTTCATTTTCCTACAAATTCACTCCCGAGGTGCATCCGGACCTGTTTGCGTTTTGCCTCTTGCATCTGCTGCCTAGTGCGAAATTCAATTTTCTTTTGCGCTGCTTTCTTTGGAGCTCTACTCGTAAAAAGTCCGTAACATTTTACGCGGCGTTACGCGCATAAAATCAAAATAGTTTTCTCTTAGCCAGGAGCAAAATTTTACTTGAATTACAACATAAACGTAAACCAATCAATGTAAATTTACGTTAAGATGCGTGTATAGTGATATTGGTCTTTATTGCAGATATAAACAACTCGTATCATAAAAATACTTTTCAAGCATTTTTTAAATAATATCGGAACTGTTTAATTAAATAAGTGATTGATTGAGGATGCATGAACGATTGAGATGTATTACATTTTAATCAGATTGTACGGTAAATTCGCGCCCAAGCTAAGATGAAGTGGTGTCGAACTGAAATGTACTTACACTGGTGTCAGACCACAAGCCTGATGCGAGTTGATAGGATTTATCGCTGCTCGGTTTACGAGCCTCGAAATATGCTGGCCGATACGGCCAGAGCTCGACTCAACGCGTAGAAACAACAAAACTTGGAGGAACTGAAAGTGGAAGTCAAGCATAAATTTAAGACCAGTGGATAAACTTGATAAAAGTGATAGTTAGATGATTTAGGAGATAAACAGAAAACTATAAATTGAATATTAAAAACTACTTGAAATTATCTTTTTTAACACCAATTTCTGCCCAAAACTTCAGCATAATTGTAATATCAGTAACAGCATAAATCATAGAAATTGTACTTACATATATCACTGAGTTTTAAACGTACAAAACAAAATATTTTAGTTGGATAAATTTATGTGTTTGTGTATTTCGGATTGCTAGACCGCTTGGTCATTAATGCAAGGATAACTGGAAATTAGCCGCATCTGTTGCATCATAACTTGAGTCTTACTGCAATTGAAATAGAACTAAAGCCATTTAAGACATACAATACAGAGTATGAATATTTGCAAAATTGCAGGAAGTAAGTTTTCATCTATTTTTGTGATTATTGTTGCTTAAAATAAAATTAAATTAAAATTTATTTTCATTTAAATAAGTTAATTTAAATTGGTTTTATGAAAGGCTATTTAAACTTGTCGATTTTGCATTCTTGGTAATTTTTCGACTGCAAAATGTATCCTTTTTTACGCCGTTCTGACTCACAGTCATCTCGCACGATTTTAATCCTAATGGAATGTCCGAACAATTGGGCCAGCTGCAGTTTTACTTTGGTGCGCAACTCACCACGCGAGCGACTCCGCTAAAATGTAGTATTCAAAAATTTATTGCCTGCCAGAAAAGTCTGCACTCTAAAAGTAGACATAAAATACTTTGATAATTAAAGTTTTAACGCTCGCCCAATTCAACCCAGAATGAGATTCAAATACAGAATTTTTTGACTCACTCAATTAAAAAACTTATTCAAAACTTGTCTTGGTTTTAGTAACTTTTGACATCATTTGGTAGAAAAGAATATACCTGGTATGTATGATACAATGCTAATTGTAGTCTGTGTGTGTGAGTGTGACACTTCACACTGTAACATCCGCAGGAACTCTTACATTTCCTGGTCATAGCTGCAGTGGCGTCACAGGGTGTCGAAAATTGCGCGCTAACTTTTTTCATTACCAGACGGGCGCAACTGGCAAAGTGCGTCTGTTTTTGTTGGCCTAATACGCGACCCGTAAAAAAAAATAATGAGCACCGCAAAAAAAACAGCAACGCCCACACAAAAATTGCATTAATATCATAACAACTAAAAATTTCGTTTTCCGCGTGGTTTAACCGCAGGGCGTTTTGAAAAATTAATTTAATCAAATTTCCTCCAAATAGTCGTTCCACCCGGGAACTGGAATGACCATCCGGAAACTATACCAAGTGTCTTGCTATATTCATGATTACCACCGGAAGCCAACGCGAGCGTTGCCAGTTAACAGACTGCATTGTTTGTATACCTGTAGTGTCAACTCCATTACTTGGAGCGTGCATATTGCATTTAATGCGTAGAGGTTTGCGGCTCGGCCTGCTGATGAACAAATTGAATTGCACCCAAGACGCCTGTGGTGCCGGCACCGCCGCTGCCGCCCCCCGCTGGCGTTGTGGTCCAAGCATCGTGTTTGCATATTTAATGGAAGTTGCTGACGTTTAGGCTGCGTTTTAACTTTATTTGAGATGGTTGCCGCGTTTGGGGATGTTGGATGGCAAAAATGGTTGAGCGATGAAATTTTGTCTCATAATTAATTAATAATTAATTATTTACTCTGATAGAAAAGTAGACTTAGCTAATGTGAATTAAATTTGTGTATTCAGAAAATTCTTGCGTTTAAGTTAACATTTTTCCAAACTTTTGACAACTTTGCTTCGTGAACGAATCGAATGTTAAATTAAATGGAAAGAGCAAAAAGATTTGGTAAGAATAAATGTCAACTCAGTCAACATAGTTGACATTCTATAGTAGATGAAATTGGGTTCATTGTGATGGTTAGACCGGATATTGCAAAACCATACAGTCTGACCTATGAAAATAGAATTTTCCACGCTTTCCGCTTCACATAGTACGGAAAGTTGTGAATAGATTTAGATACAGAAGACGTTACGCCGTTTTTATACGCCATAAATAACAAAATTATTTTAGAGACAAAAAATAGTTTTATATGAGTAGTTTATTGTAATAGATACCAAATCGTACACAACAATTACTAAAAAATATAAACTGGTAAAAGATATTTTTCTCTGAACATTCAGTAGATGATTTCCTGGTACATTCATATCTGAGTTGACTAAGGTTTCAAGGGAGAGGGCAACCCCTGAATGTATGAAGTGAAAACGCCATAATACTTACTAAAATATTCATTTTAATGTTGGGAGGACACTCGCTTGCTTTCCATGTTGTCCTCTCTGCTCTACGTCGCGAATCATCGACAGAGAGGTTGTTTCTAATCCTTCCGTTTTAGTGCCAATAAAATAACAAATAAAACATTTAAGTTAGCGTTTTTTGCGTTTTTTTGAGCTGTATATAATATAAAAAAGCTAATGTTTAGGTTCTCTCAGTAGATATCTACGCTAGTTATATGCAAAAAAAAATGCTAGTAAATTTCAGCCTCATTATTTTTGTACGTTTTATTCATGAGTCACATGCTGCTTGTAGCAGATGCTAAATAACCCATCCTGAAACATGCTGAGTTTCAAAGAGTCGCTCTCTATGATAATATTGTCATAAATGCTGAATGGGTTTGCTTGCAACAGTCAACGCATATAGCGAAAAATTATAAAATTGTAATATCGAACTTTATCACCGCGACAAACTGTGCAACACTGCAGAAAACAACTTACAATAGCGAGACACTTGAAACATCTATGTACATTATCAGTAATCAGACCTTTGCGCTATTAAATTAGGGACACTTTTAGTCCTTAGCACTGTCACGAGCAGCCCCCAAGAGTCGCGAACACTCTTAGTAGGTACTCGGGGAGCGGTTGAGTTTGTTAGTCTCAGCATGAAATTGTGAACGTGCGCGCTGATGACGACGCAGCTCTTCGTCGGAATGAGCATGAAAATCTCGGCCTGAAAATGGAAAACGCGCAATCTGTAAATGAACCAATTCGGGATATTCACATTTTCGACGTGCAGCGAAAACGAGCGCACGGTAGTTGAGACGTGATGCTTGGCGGGTTTAAACAGAAGATAACTTATAATTAGTTTCGAGGAGACCAAGAGGTGTTTAAGTAAAACGCACTTCGGCGGAATGCGTTGTACCTGGCTGCTATTGGTAATGATCGCGCTGTTCGGAAAGCGGATAACAAATGAGTTAGTTTATAAACTCACTGATATTGGAATGCACTTAAAGACAAAAACAACAATGTTCTTGTAGACGCTATTAGCACCTTAAATTAAGGCGCGCTCAAGTCAACCGTTGAGTTTACGATTGTTATGAGTTCTGTGTTTTATAGTATAGTCATGTGTATAATCAATACATTTTATAATACAATCACCTTTATCAAAAATTTCTAGGATTTTTTTTACATGTGAAAGTGATAATTTTGCTTTGTTTATAATTATTGATTATTTGCAGGTGCATTATAATTTGGATTGTTGCATTATTCATGTATGTGTATGTCACTTGTTACTAGCAGAATCATAAAAGAATCTTTAATTCAAATGTTTGCAAAACGTAATTTTTTATAAATATGGCATAATTTAAATGGCCTTGGAAAAAAGTTTTGCGACAGTTACTACAGTTGTTTTATTGGCATTTAAAATATTTTTTGTTAACTCTTATAAACAAAATCGTAGATGGTACCCTCTATCAATAATTTCACACTGATGCTAGAGAAAATAATAAATACAAAACATGACAACAGCGCAAACCTCGTTGACATTTTTGGCAGGCGCATATTTACAAGTTCCGATCGCAAACTCCGCCGATCAATTGACTTCTAAAGATGGAACGTAATTGTCTCAATGAAAGTTTTTTCTTTGTTCGGTTAGAAACTTATAAATACGTTAATTGACTAACTTTGTCTGTAACGCAATTATCTTATTTGCCTTTTATGTTGCGCGGCTAAGTTGATCACATTAATTCTGCACCATTTTATCTTCAATCTTCTTTTGCGCGGTTTTTTCTATACGCTACGTATTTATTTAGTCGACGAGCGCAATTCACAACTTGTATCACTTTATTTATAACATCGTAGCAAAAGGAAACAGATAAGAAAGAAGAGCAAATTGTTTGATAATGTTCCTTTTTGTGTTTGCGCGATTCGCCGCAATTCTGCACCTTAATAAGCGTAATTTGTACGCAGTGCGCGCCGCGGCGAGAAAGTGTTCAAAGTCTCGCTCGGCGCGCGAAAACGGAACACAGAAAATGTGTTTTGTTTCGGGCGCGGACTTTGTCTTCGATATCGGGCTTAATGCCTCGCACTTTCTAAAGGTGTTGCTGATAACGCTTCAACTATTATCAAGTAATTAGAAGTTGAATCAACTTCACAGAAATAACCCGACCTTTTAATACAAATTAAAGTAATTTATGTGCGGCGAAATATGCACATTTAAAATTATCAAACATGTTTTATGAAAGTTATATTTTGCTTTACCTATGTTTACGATAAACATTAAACTCGTCCATTAGTTTTATACTATCAGCAAAGTTTTTAGGCTGTTGATTACTATGCACGTTATCGTATTATCGAGCAATATACCAGTCACGGGTTGAGCTTTCCTAGGTACACGTCATTTTATTGGTTCTTTAAAAAACGCTGTTGTGCAACGATGCGTTTGGCCCAAACGACGGCCTGAAAGGAACTTGTAAAGTAGGAAATTGCGTTTTCGTACTTTTCTTATTTTTTCGGCGAGCGTCGAACCGGCCGGGCTGTAATTGAGCACTGGTGAAACAAACGACGCGCAGTGAGATGAGCAACAAGGAGAACGAACTGATTTTTGCAAGTATTTCTGAACATCTTTAGGTTTCGATATCTATAAAAACTTTTTAATCGTATAGTTGGTAACTGTTTAAATTTTGCATTTGCACCATAATCATAATGAGGCATTCTAAACCCACATTGAAAAAGATAAATTTAGTTTATATCTATAGTTATATTTATGAAGTTGTTAATTTAAATTCGTGTTGGTGTTCACAAAAATTTCGATCACAAAAGGTATAAACTTATACCTAAATTTAAATTCATGTTTTTAGGGTCAGTAAGGATTTATAAAGGTAGTTTCTATGAATACAAAATAAAACGCCTTATAAATCACACATTTATAAAAATAAATCTCCATTTTTATTAAAATGAATTATTTAGCAATGCCTACTTTTCTAATTAGAACTACTAGAAGCAAAATTGTTCTTATCTACCTTAAACCCTTCTAATAATGAACCTTAAAGACTTAAAGATAACCCCAGGAGGTCTATAGCTTTCAGTTAGGAACACTCCTAACAGAATTACACATTTCCATTAGGCCAGACAAAACACATGACAAAATAAGAACACACGAAACGAAGGAGTACAACAAAAAAAGGAGAGATTAAATGCAAGGATAAATTTAAGGATTAGCCACCTACCGCCCGAGCTTGCAGTTGGGAAGTTTTGCTTGTATGGGAGCAGCCGTAGCAAGGACTGAACTTCATGCGCTCTCTTTAATGTCTTTAATGTGCTTCATCCGATTGCGATCTTCTCATTTGCGCTCGAGCTACTTTTCTGGCGGTAATTGTACTTGCAGCTAGTACCAGTACCAGCAGCAGCGACGCCTTGATGTTGTCATTTATAAACGTACGCGGGTTGTCAATTAACTTTTGCGGGTTGAGCAATGTGCTCGAATCGTTAAACCGCACTTCAAGCGAGTTGCATGGCGCCTATTTCTGTAAACGATCTCGGTGGTTAAAAGCGCACTTCTCTTGAGACCG
>JAODGE020013691.1:0-18344 GCA_027574965.2 Ecitophya simulans | reverse complement strand
TAATGTGGAACTTATTTTTACTTTAGTATTAAACATCGAAACAGAAACATTATTTTACTTGTAAGCGCTCGTACTTTGCATAAAACATTGCATTGTTGTATGGTAGCTATATGCACCTGGGGGAAAGGTAGCTTGTTTAATAAAAACTAAGGTTTGGTTATATATACATTTTGGAAAATCACATACAACACCAAAACAGTATCGCCGGATTCTGGGATCTTGAGGATAGGTCCATCCTCTCAGTGGGTTATGAAACTAAATATCTAATTGTAAGTCGGTTTTTCTTGTCTTACAGTAACACTACAAAATTATTGGTGTAGAAATCTATAACCGCTACTCTCCACAGACTGTGAAGCCTGAATAAACATTATAAAACTATAGACAACAGAATAATCACAAAGAACAATAATAACTATTAATAATATAATAATAATATATAATTCACGCATTGCTGAGTCCTTTGATTTAACCATGCGATTCAGTTAATTTGGGTAATGGCACTTAATCTTAGTTATTTTCCGCTTCATTCGTGCTACGGTAGTTAAATACGATTTTATCGACATTTTATGTTTTTAATTTGGAAATGTAAATTAAACATTCGGCAGCATGATAACCAAACCAGAATACAATGATTTTTTTTAAGCTCGCCGTGTATTGTTTTCAACGCGTTCAATTATTAAGTATAATTATTTGCGAGATTGACTAGTCCAACATACATGATTACAATTGCATAATACATAACCATAGTTGTCCTATTTTGTCAGTTTTATTCAGTGTTAATAAATTTAACTCGGATATATTTGCTATTATTCATGTTATTATTGGTTTTGGGCATATACCAGAGTGTTAATTCGTTTTACAATTTGGCAGCGTAATTTAAAGTCTTGTTAAACGCAATAACTAATAATTTCATTAAATGTGCATTTAATGATTATCAAATTAAAACATTTTGAAATAATTTTCCGCTGCATTTCTCTTTGAATTGTTTTTTAAAATCATATTCGTCTAATTATAAAACATCGACTGCAATTTTTCGGCCTCTAAAGGTAATTCATGCTAATATATCATTCTAAAGGATATCCGCTGAAATTAATTACAAAGATAAAAACTACCTGTTTGTCTGTTTTCGCTTGGTCGTCTGGCTGGCGTTTATTTTAATCCTCTGAAGCGTTCGCGCATTATAATGGAACACGCAAACGATGGAAATACTAATTGTAACTGACTTTTATTATATTATTTCAACCGACAACCGCGATGTGTGGGGTCAAATAAAAATTAGATGCTGTGTGTTCTGTCCGTTTTGTTTTTCCTCATGCTCGATATGCACGGTGATTACGTTTGGCTGAACTAATTGCGCCATCTGCTAATTTCACATGCGGCATATTAGAGAATATAGTGGCCATGTTGGGCGAGACCAGCGCCGAGTGACGTTGAACGCTTTTTGTAATCATTGTTGTTTGCTCGCCGACGAGAGCTATCCTATCGTGGCAGATGCGAGCAGTGAGCTGCTGCTGAGGTGATGGGCGGCGACGGTTTCGTCGTCGGCGGCGAGTTACGAAGTGGAAACAACGCGTAATATATCAAGCGAGGAATGATGTGCATTTTTTTTCGATGCCCTGCTTCGAAGATCGATCATGTACTTATTTTATTGTATTCTTTGTATACGGGTGAAATTATTCAATTGCATTGCATTTGTGCATTGAGGCACAAGCATTGCAGTTGATAAAGGGTTTTTGTGTTGTCAAAAGATATCATCCGAATATAATTTTACTGTGAAACTGTTATCTACTAAAGAGAAATCTCTTTTCCAATCATGATATTTTCCGCGATTGTAATCAAAAAGATTATTTAATTTTACCACTAACTTTCGCAGATCTGCTATCTGCAAAAAGAAGCATTTACTACCGAAATTTTCGGAATTTCGCTGCACGTCGCTACGTTCGTCGCGTACGCCGCGCCGCAGCCATTATTCGTCGCCAGTTGTCGCCGACACCGACGGCGGCAAATACGGCGATGTCTCCCGGTATCAGTTTAAGTTCACGTTCAGGACTGTCAACATCCACCATTATCCGCGCGCATAAAACCCTTTTTCTGTTTTCTCGTGGTCTGACCGAGCATGCCGCGCTCAGACCACTCGATGTTCGAGGACGACGTCATTAATCAGTAATCCTTTCGATAAAATCTACTCTTGTACTTCGCGTTCGATTTTCTGCGCAACGTCGGCGCCGCCTCCAGCACATATTTTTCAAGATGGCTGCTCATCCACATCCCGCAAAACCAAACAGTCCAATTCGCAAAAAGAGCGGCAAGCTACGTGAAAAACCACCATCATTAACTGACGCAATCATCNGTCGGCGCTCGGCCACGCCGTACATTTGATGCACCGCAACACGAAATCGTGTCGCGCTTCTGTGTTGGTTTTTGCACTATCGATTTGTTTTTACGAAAACGCGTAATGTTTGTCGGTTAGAGGAAATTGAGCGTTGCGCTCTGGCTGCGGCTCGTTGACATTTGTTGCAGTTGACGCGTTAAACGCGTCTGCCATCGAAAACAGCAAGATCTTGCGCAAGAGGTAGGTGGTAGTTAATGGCCGAGCGAATGCGAAGCGTCGTTTCCTTCACGACGATGTTGCACCGCGTCGGTTTGCGTCGCGGCGCTTTTTCAATTATGCGTTCGTCTCTGCTCCTCGACGGGCAATTATGCGAGAAATAAAATTCTAAAATGCGTAGACATTAAATGAAATGGTGAGCATTTAACTTGATTAAATACTGACGCCAACTGCCAGGGCGATCGAAATGATTCTAGTTTATTATGTTGGTCTTAATAGCTTTCATTTAAAACTGAGGCGTAAATACTGGATTGCAATATTACAAAGTTGGTCATATGTTATGAATGTTTTGCCTAAAATATGTAAAACACTTCTGACATTAAACGCACAGTTTTCAGGCCAGACATTAATATTTCTAGTGAAATGGGATCGGGTTTAGGCCGAGTACCCTTATAAATTATATACGAATTTTATTTACAGTTTTGGGCAATTTTACGGCTGCCACGCCTCTCTATAAGGTATAATCGAACGTCCGCTCTATTCGCATATTATAAATGCAGCCATGTGCTATGCGATTTAGCATTTGTGAATAATGAACAATTTATTACATTTATTTCTGCATTTTAATTAATTTAATAAAGACGCCAATTTGGAAAAATACCTTACAAATGTGCAAACCTGCAGTACCTTCGGCTGTGCATTTTTTAATTTAATGTATTATTGCATAATTCTAAATAAGTATTTTTTGTTTTTCTCTTGCCTTTCACTGTTCTATAATATACGGGCGATCTTCGTGTCGTTATATCGAGAGGTTCCGAGAACGAGAACAAATAATTGGAAATTGGAAAAGCGATGATATTTCTAATATGATATTGATTAATAAATTATTATAACCCATGAAAGCTTTGAATATAATTTAAATAGTTTTTTCTGCTAATTACAACAAATATTTATTAGATAGAAATTTATATTTATCTTTAAAACAATATAAGTTAGATTAGATCAATTGGACATATATTTTTTCAAAGAACCGTTGTGACTTTATTGGTCTCTAAAGTTTACTAACAGTTTGGCATTATTGACTCAATATTTACCACTGCTTTCATTTTCGGACAGCAAAATCGAAATTTTGTTAATTTTAACTTAAGTTTTTACAGGTATAAGTGGTACTTTAATATTTTATATGTTGACGCGTCAATTATTTCATTGCTTAAATATAACCTTTTTTTGTAATTTTTTTTTAAACATTAAGAGGTATGAATAATAATTTATATTATAAAACTATGATTTTGGGGAAATTAATTTGGGAAGCAATGGATTAAGATCAGATATTCTGGCAAGTTAGGGTAGCTTTAGTTGGGCAGGGTGCCGATTTGGCGATTGCGTATTGAGCTCGGAAATTACAACGCGCATAGGCGGCAACGTAAAGGAAGTTGCAAGTTGGACAGTTGAACTTGTTTATCGAATTCCACTCAGTTCGACTCGCAAGTTCGATGGTAACGATGGTAACGATGGTAACGATGAAACATCGGATCGAAAGGTGTGATCTCGACAATAGCTGAATCGACAATCAGATTTTTATAAGTTCAAATTTTTATCGGTTAGCGTAATGTGTCATGTGCTTACAAACGATATTATTAAAGCTAAAATTACAACTATGATGCATTGTTATATGAAGTATGAACTTAATCATTGCTTTTATTTTCTGGTGGCCAACTTACTTCACTTGTTGACTTTTAAATAAACTTATGATTATGAAAATGTATTTGAATTATATATAAATGAATATATTTATAATGTATAAACAATAAAAACTAAAACTGATTTTTATCACAACATTTTGTATTTCTTTCTGAATATGCTTGTTTAATGTGCTAGCTGTGTGTAGCTCTACTTTCCGAATATTTATCATTTATTGTTATTAATAGTTATTCACGGCTATTCATCATTAGTATAAATTGCACGTGCTACTCTATGCCATTTTTGGTTGGCAGGATAAATTGAGTGCATCGCGCCTAACAAAAAGTTATAAACGTAACAATGAGATTTTAAGATTAATAGCACTTTTAACCAGTAGTTAACCGTTGATTTGGTGGCAAATTATTTTAGATACAATTGTTCGGTGTGTTAAGGTTTAATTCACTTTTGGTTCGCCCGATATATAAATCGAATGCGCGGGTTGCGAGTCAATGCGCGTTGAAAGGCTTATCAGGTCACCAGGCCTCGAATAGTTGTACTAAAACGTTTTGGTGCGACGAATGTGCATCTGTAAATATAACGTGTGTGTTCTGTTGCAGATAATGCGATGTCTATCAATCACGATCGGCGCGGCTAACAAATGTGTGCTGCGATTCTTCACTTGTGACGATCGAGCTAATAATGTAAGTGATATTGTAAAGTGGTAATGTATCTACTGTGAGTTTAGCGATGCACGATGCATGTGTTCATAATTGTCATATTTCACGAAAAAATATTCGGCACTAAATGCGGGCAAATATTGGACCGATTTAACTGTTCAATGGATTCGATTGGTCGATTAACAGTGGGAATTGTGAAGAATTGTGGATAATTATGAATTATATTGTCTGACAAAAACGGTTAGTGATTTTTGTTTAAATATTTTAAACGGATTGAAGTATCGATGCGCTGATTCCATATCTAATAATAAACTTGTTCTAACACGTCAGGTTTATTTTTAACAAATTGAGGACAAATCAGAATTTTACGATTTGGGCCAATATAGGGCGTTTTTGACATCAATTTTTGTTTAAGGAGAGATTCTACTTAAAACGCCAACAAATTAACGTTATTTCATGATTTTTTTGAGCGAACGTAAATATTTGGTGAAAATTATTTTTTAAAATATAAATAATAGTAATTTCAAAAAACAAAAAAAAAATTAAAATGACATTTCACTGCATACAGCCGTGAGCGGCGATAAGCAATGTGTGCTGCACACTACGGCTCTGCTTACAATTAGTGATCTGAATTAAAAAACCACAAAATAAATGAAATTTGGGAGTCCTTGGGATTTTTTGATTTGTAAAACACCCATTTTAAACGGAAATGACGGCCATTATGAAAAAATACCTATTTTAGGACAAAAAGTGTTTTTTTTATTTTGACTAGAAATTTGCTGTAAAGGGTTTGATAAAATTGTTTAAAGACACGATTAAATAGAGAATGTTGTAAGGAACAGATTACAAAAATGCGATTTAATTTGCGAATATAACTGCAAATGCCAGAGCACTTTCATCAAATTGTTGCGCGAGTTTTGAAGGTGACGCAAATATTTTGGGTTCTGGCTCGGGCCTGACCACAGAGCGCATGCTTAGCGCTTATTAGGCAGTTGAGCGTCTTATAGAGTAGGCCGCTAAGCTTTGTGATGCTGTAGTTCAGTCCAATGTAAGAGCAAGTGATGAAAACTTGCTTTTATGCGGAATTTTTATGACGAATCTTATTTCTCATTGTTTTAATGTTTTTGCGGCCAATTTCTTTATTTAATCGTGTCTTTGATATATTATATCTTCAAACACTTTTTGTGCGGAAATTGGTACCAAAAATGACTTAAAATGGGCAAAATCTGAAAGTTTGACCTAGGTTTGCAGTCAGCGCACCAAATTTCACTAGAATCAGTTGAAATTTTGAAAACAAATATTTTAGGTCGGACAGTGTTATTCGTGTTATTCGGCGTGTTATTGATTTAGATAAATATGCAGAGATAAAGTTAAAAGTATTTTTTATTAGCATTTGTGATACTAGGGAGGGCTGGATGAGGCTAGGGCAAGGCAGGCTTTTTGGGGTTTGATTATTTAACAAACAGCACAGGGTTTTCAGGTTTTTTTCAGTTAACGTTAATCATTGCTTTAGCGATTAGGAATAATTTTCTAGATCTTATTAAAGTCGGTCGGAGCAATTCGGCTACTTGGGTAATTTCCATCGCGGCTTGTAATCTATTTGGTAAAAACAATTCAACATTCTCGTTATTAACTACCAAAACATATGCACCTTATCATTATTTATACAATATATAACAACATATACTAAATTATACTAAATATACTAAATATACTAAATGGTTTAAAATGTATAATTATATGATTAATCGTAAACATATTACTGAATTTGCAACAAACAAAAATTACAATACAATACCTAATTACGTTTTAGACATTAATACATTGTATTCCATTTTTATATTATATTGAACAGTGATTGGTAAAAAGGATTTCCAGTCTGTCAAGTAATATGAAATAAGAAGTTGTAACCGTTTGCAGGTTGTTCTGCAGATATTCAGGGTTTATATAATTATAAAAAATTATTTTATTTTTACAAGAGACTTAGTTGAAATGAGTTGTATGTTTCTTGAAGTTATACATTATTGAAAAAATATTGGCACATTCTGTTAACATTAACAATAAGTAATGTTAATTCGGGGCTGTCATGGATTTGTTAAGAATGCTTTCCAATATTCGTATTACAGATAATTCTGAATTTTTACTGCGATGAGTAAAGCTATAAACGCATATTTGGATATTTTACAATTATTGTATTTGTGATTGTGATAATGTGTGGAAATGTTTATATCTTTATCTTTGAATCTTTATCTAATATAACATTTTTTGCTCAAATTACTACAACTGTTCAACTTTATTACACGAAATAATTTTGTCTAGCACATAAATGCAATCCGCGTGAAGACAATGTAATCTATAGTACTATCGTAACCTTTTAATAAATATTGAACCTTTTAAAATTTTACGTACCAAATCAAAATATATTTGGTGTTGATGCGATATAATCATTATACGCCCAAATTACAGGTTTGGTCGAGCAGTTTGCCGATTTCACCGACAAACAGTTTTTTTATCTCGCACATTAATGCAGGTCTTGCGTGAAGGCAATAAACTAATATCAGTTTTTAATGCTATTGTTTTATTATTTAAATACAATAGCTGTTAAAATTAAAAATGTTGTTAAATCGGATTTAACTAGATTCACGCTGTTACTCTATTTTCTTTTGCGCAATATGAAGAAAAGCTAATAGAACGTAGAAATACAACATAACGCAGCAGTATAATTATTACAATCAATTTTACATTTTCGAATAGAATGCAAGAGTATTAGGAAACCAGTTTTGCTCCAATCAAACATTTTCGTTCGCGCCGTCGAAAAAATATTCAAATGTACGCGTTCGCAATCGGGAAATTTGCAATTTAAACATTAAAATTTCACGCGTTCAACTCGAAATCATCTGCAATTTTAATTTTAACATATTTCTATCGAGGGCTGTAGCTTTGTCGTCTGTTAATTTCATTTTCTCATTTTTTTATATTTGATCGGTGTTTACATAATATTTCTGCGTGTTCGGCTTGCGGTATTTTGGATGCGTGTAGGGGCAAGGTTTTGATTGCGTTGGATCCATGTAGAAGTTTATTGTGATTTCCATTCATTCGTTGTGTTGCTGCGCAGCGTGCGGCAAACACCGTCACCTGCAATAATTCAAATTAATATGCCGATGGTGCGTCGCACTGGTTTGGAGGCGGTTCTGCCTTCATATTGGAGGACCGCTTAATAAAGACGAGTAGAACGGCAGCGTGGCGTTGCGGTGTGGCGGCGCGACCGCATAAATAAGTACACGATGGAAAAACGGCCGGGCACCGCCTTATGATAAACT
The DNA here is from genome assembly GCA_027574965.2 of Ecitophya simulans. Taxonomy (NCBI): domain Eukaryota; kingdom Metazoa; phylum Arthropoda; class Insecta; order Coleoptera; family Staphylinidae; genus Ecitophya; species Ecitophya simulans. The sequence goes on along the minus strand of JAODGE020013691.1, from coordinate 10,119 downwards.
TTGATATTCTCGCGCCGGCGGTGACCGGTCGCTCGTGGTTGATGGCGGGGAACAGCAACCTACTCCCCGCTTCGTTATCATTCATTGCGTAATATTCAAGTTTAAATTGAATTTTCTAAACGCCGCCGCCGCCGCGCTGCCGCCACGGTCACCGAGGGCACGTCGACGCCGCCGGAATAAAGGAATAACCCGAACGAATAAGGCGCAAATTGTAACGGCAACTCTCAAGTTGCCGACGAAAAAGTTTCCGCCCTGCACCGCCGCCTCCGATGAGCGTACGTGAGCGAGTGCTCCGGAGGCGAGGCATGAAAAAAATCTCCAGATATTGCATTAAATAATTCGAAAGATTTTCGAATTTACTTCTCTTGCAAAAAATGTTTTGATTGCCGCCGGGAGCTATAACCTTGGGCGGTAAGCAAGATTGGAAATATTCATAAATTATGACTACGCAAGCATGAAATAAAGTTGAAGTGCTTTTTGGAAGGCAGAAAAATACAAAGTAGGCGAAGGGACGAAGGTAACGCAAATGGAAAAAATGTACGATGGACTGGAATGAAAGTTTTCGGTATATTTTTCTGACAGTGGAAGTGGAATTTATTAACGTTTGTTTTCTCGGGCCTCAACTCTTTCACGCGAAACCTTTTCGCATTTGCGCGAAGAGTTTTCGGCTTCGTACTTTTTTCAGACGCTTCGCACGGCACGATTTATGCTTCGCATTGCTTTGCCCTCCTTATCCAGTATAATATTTCCCGCACGCGCACACTTAAGCGGTCCGTCGGGACCGATTTATATAATACAAGGAATAGTTTTATTTATGGCATTGTTTTGCTTGCTTTCGAACGCCATTGCGATGCGAATGACCAACCTATGGCATGGTGTTGGTTGCTTCCGTTTCGACTTGGCTGCGCAACAATCTCCGCTTGCGCATAGGACGCGATAGTGCGCACGAACACAATGGCGCGAGGACGAAATTTCCGCTTTTGGGAATTTGTAGATCTTTGAGTTTGCTGAATTTCTGGAATTGTGTGTTTATGGCGCATTCGGGCAGCTCCGCTCGAACATATAAATGTCATTATAAATCGTGACGAGCGACAGATAATGTCGCTGCGTTGATTTGTTGTGTTTTGTTTTGGCCAGGTGTTATTTCTAAATTAGGAATCCAGTATAATGTGCTTTACAGCATGAAATAGACTGCAGCGTGTTTTGAGGGTTTCAGCAAAATTTCTCATTTCTTATTTTATAACATAAATTAACTTATATTATGTAGTTGTAAATATTTGAATTGCAAATGGGCTTTTTTATGTTATCAAATATTTTACACAGTATTTTATCTGGAAGTTAATAATCATAAATTTGTCATAAGTCATAAATTTATATAATTAATGCTTTAAAAATTTGCCCTGGATAATAAACTTCCACTAGAGTTTCTTCTACGTAACGCACCTTGATGCTTTACAAACCCTTTCACCGCAAGCTATGCGCGAATACATTGCGCTTGATAAGCACTCGCGCCTGCCACTAATACAGTAAGCTGCGGTTGTTGCCCGTCGATTATAATCTAGTTACATGAGTTATATGAGATACCTGCAATCGCGGCAGCTTTGGTTAGCGCCCTCTAAAGAGCTCCGAATTTAATGCCTTTGGCGATACTGGACTTCGTCGTGGTGGCCGTCGGCTTGTTTTTGCGCCTTGGATGGTGGTGGTCCTGTTTGTGTTCTTTTAATGCGCATTGTAAGCCCTTGGAGCTCGCGAGCGCACAAGGATAATACACCAAGGAGAGCGGAACAGGTAAACTCGATTATATCGAAGTGTTTTGCAGTAATTTACGCAATTTTAATGAATACTTAAGCCCGTATTAATGTCATTTTGTATGTTTTTTTCTGAAATAACACACGTGAATGCATTGCTGGATAATTAATATTATATAATAATATATATATATTTATTTTTAGTACGTTTTGGAAATGAATGAAATATGAGATTTATATTTCTTCATAAATTGAACAGAAAATGTAATGCAAGAGAATGAAGAATAATTAGAACTTAGAATACTTAGAATAATTAGAACTTTTGGTCTGTTATGTTTCTTTAGTTTTTTTTGCATTATTTTTTGTAAGAATGGAGCAATTAAAATTGATGAAGCAATCTGATATTAATATTCGTTTTGTTATATCAAAAGATTGATAAGGTGCTTTTGTTGGTACGTTACACCTTTAACACAGCAAACTTTTCTCGTTGGCCTAACATTGGAGACCCACGAAGAAAATACACACTTTGGACTAAATACCTATTTGTACGGAAAGACTGGGCCGAAGGACAACGTTAGCTTTATTTATTCTCTGAGTCGGTGACATTTATTTTCAGTAATGCGGAACAGAAAGTCCTCTTTGCGGAAGTTACGAATGCTGTCGTGGGGGGCACATTTTCCTAATGAACTCGACAAATGGATATTTCGTTGAAGGCGAGAGATAAATTTTACAATTTATCGAAATTTGTGTAGCATGACTTAAAAGACATGTTAACTAATGTTAAAGTCTTTGAGAACTATCGGAAACGTGCCTTGGACTTTTTATTGCATTTCAAACTGTAGCCAAGAAAGAAAACAAAAAATGAATATAATTCATTGGGATATTTTGTGAGCTTTTTACTTTACTTTTTGAAAGTAAAAAGCAAAGGAAATTATCACTTTGACAATGCGATGCTGCGAAAACATTGCAGACGCAAACCGTGTCGTGCGGAGGAGCCGGGCAAGCGTAGCGACAGACAGTGTTGCAAAGGAAAAAAGCTTTCGCGAGTGCAGCTACAAAGGACGGCAGGAAATAACGGCGTATTAAGCGTGCGAAGCGCCGGAAGGATGCCGATGATAATATTTCCGACGTTTCTATTATTTTTCTACCTGCCATCCATCATGTTTATTTTCTTCACCGGCAGCGTGGCCTACAGAAATACACTATTTTCTTTATACACAATCTTATTTTTGTTTGATGCAGCCAAGACGAACGGGAAGGTGTTGACATCAACGCCAACAAAACAACGGCGTTAATGAAAAATTGCCTTTTTTATATACTGAAACATATTTGGCTAGGTATTAATCTAACATCGAATTACTGGTCTGGGAAAAAGTCAATTTCTATTTTTATTAAATATATCTTTAAAATTACAAATTACAATGCCAAGCCTGGGTTGTGTACAGCAAAGTGTAAAAACTTCGAGCAATTAGGAAGTATAGTGCGGTATGATTTGCGTTTGGGTCACAGGTTATTTCACTGGCCAGCGACATGATCAATGCGACGAGCGTTGCCGCAGCACGAATATTGTTTCGAGCATTGCTTCTTTCTTCTTCTTTCTCTTCTTCTTCTTCTTCTTGTCCTTGTGTTTTCTTTTTTATCTTCTTCTTCTTTTTCTTCATCTTAGTGCCTGCAAAGGCGTCGCATCGTAAACGCCCGAAGGGGAGACGAAAGTTTGGAGTTGTTAAATCATCCCAGTGGAAACGAACTCTGAATAAAACGCAAAGTACAAAAGAAAGCGCGGCGTGGACGACATTTTCTTGCTTTGCTTTTTACTCTTTTACGTCCTTTAGCCTAGCAGGACTTGGACGCAAACTTGCAAGTTTGTTTCATTTCTCCGCTGTTTTACTTTTTGTGCTTTGATGACACGGTTTCAAATTGAATTTTTCAATAGAAAAGAGACCTGTTAAAGTTGAGTTGTCAGACGATTGTTAGAAGTTGGTTGCAACATAATGAAATGTCAGTACATACTTTTGACTACAACTGATGGATGTTTCGCTTTACAGAATTTCTGCATGTAACAACCGGCAAGTGTATGTACTTGCGCGCGCACGGCACACGCAGCAATGTGCATGGCCGATCGTCGTCGTGTTGCGAGGTACGCGTGAGTGAGATGACGATGCGCTTCAAGCGGATGATGGGCAGCCGTCGCTTCATGTTCTACGGCGTGGTGCTGCTCGCTGCCACTGGGCTGCTCCTACGCTTCACGTTGTTGTATTACAACGAGGCCGACTTCCCGGCGATGGTCACCGCCGACAAATACGTCGTTGGTGCCGACCGAAAGGCGTACGAGTATAACCGTGACATGCCGCTTATTTTTATTGGCGGTGTCCCACGCTCCGGCACCACGCTTATGCGAGCTATGTTGGACGCTCATCCTGATATTAGGTAAGTAATAATTATTAAATTAAAATACTATTTTCCACGTGCATAATTTAATCTTCTTGGAACACACTTTACAGCAATTTTCGATGTAATGTAATAAATAGTCTGTTTGTGTCACAGTATTACCCGGCGCCTTCACATAATCTTTACTTAGAAACATTCTTGCATTTACGTTTACATTGACATTTAAATTTAATGCAGTCATATTTTTTCTACATCCAATGCGGTTATTCTTCCAGATGTGGCCAGGAAACACGTGTAATTCCTCGTTTGTTGCAAATAAGCCGTCACTGGTTGAAATCTGAAAAGGAGTCAATGCGCTTAGAGCAGGCTGGCGTGAGTAAAGCCGTTCTAGACTCTGCGATTGCGGCGTTCAGTTTAGAAATCATTGCCAAGCATGGCGAGCCTGCCGCGCGTTTGTGCAACAAAGACCCTCTGACGATCAAGATGGGAACATATGTAGTGGAACTGTTCCCCAACGCGAAGTTTATCTTTATGACTCGTGATGGTCGCGCCACTGTTCATTCGATCATCTCTCGTAAAGTGACCATCACAGGATTTGACCTCACCAGTTACAGGCAATGCTTGAAAAAGTGGAACAGTGCTGTGGAGTCTATGCACATGCAGTGCAAGGAGCTCGGGCCTGGCAAATGTCTGCGAGTTCCCTATGAACAGCTCGTGCTGCATCCGAAACAGTGGATGGAGAAAGTTTTGAAGTTTTTGGACATTCCTTGGAACGATTCAGTCCTGCATCACGAAGACTTTATTAACAATGGGATCAAATTGAGCAAGTAAGTTGTTGAAAACTGTTTTATATATTTTTTTCCCTTTGTTTTTCAATATTATCTGTTTTACTTCCGAATGCTCAGAGTGGAGAGGTCGTCAGATCAAGTCATTAAACCAGTGAATCTGGAAGCTTTAACTAAGTGGGTGGGCAACATTCCCGACGATGTCATCAAGGACATGGCGGATATTGCGCCGATGCTTTCAGTGCTTGGTTACGATCCATACGCTAATCCTCCGAACTATGGCACACCGGACTCGAACGTCGCTGATAACACGCGCGACATACAGCGCAACAGCAAGTTATGGGAAGAGAAGGCCCGTGAAATGTTCAAACTGAATGCCAATAATAAATTTCTTGCGGATGGTGCGGGCGCCGGCGGTGCGGGAAATGACGGTGATGGATTTAATGATGCCACAGACAACAACAACAACGATACGTGATACATGTTAAGAGCTTAATTTATTCGTTTTCTCCTATTTTCACCTAATCGGCAACTAATGGGCATACGCGCGAATCGCATCGGGAACAAAGTGTGTAGAGTGCCAAGGGCAGTATTTTCGACATGACACTGCTACTACTAGTACTCATAACATAATACGTTAAGCATACACTAAATTTGTTTTTGCTGTTTGAGAACAAAAGTTTGGGAACATTTGAGTTAGCGATAATTTCATGTCTGCCTAGTTAAATATTACTTAATATGAAATTTTGAAACTTTAATAATCTATTTATTGTTAAGTTTGTTTGACCGGAGAGTTGCGAGCGTTTTTAATGAACGAATGTACAAACTTTATAAACTATTGATAACATATCGAATTTACGTGATCGGAATGAACAAATTGCTGATTATTCTGATACGCAAAAAGAACAATTATCTTTCTAATTGCTGGATTTATGTAATAAATTGCATTTATTGTCGCGAATATTGGTATGATTAAATACGCAACTTTTATGTTGATAATAATTTTATACAAATTTAGCCACGAATACATGTTGCTTCATATTTCTTACATTATTGCTGTGTTCTATTAAGTAAATAATTTGTCTGAAAGCAACGCAAGTTTTGTAATAAGTGTTCATAGTCGCATCGTTGTTCTTTTCTTTTTTCCTACACAAACTCTGGGCCAGTAAGAGTCTACATGTAGCCGAATTCGTTGAATTTGTGAGCAAATAATATGCAATTATTGAATGAGGAAGATGATGCTGGGACAAAATATATTCGCAATGGAATTGCGAACGAACTATATGTAAATATTATTAAGAAAGATAATAAAGTATAACATCTATCACCAATATTGCGACGTTATTTCTTGCTATTTCCGGGCAATCTACAAAAGAGGTAGGTCTGAATGTGCAAGATAATTATATAATATCTCATATTATATTATTAGAGAAAAACCACAATATTGTTTAAGTTTGTATTGTATAAAACATAATTAAAAAGAAACTAAATTATTACGTTTATTACGTAATTTGGAAAACAATAAAAATTGCTGGTATAATACTGTTTGGCAATATCTGATATTCGGGCAAGATATATTATTTTTTATAAGAATTGGATAAAGCTATATATAGTATTTTTTTATAAGAATTGGATAAAGCTATATATTACTAAGCGACTCAATGCATATATTCCGGACAACATTGCTCTTTTTTGATGTTCATGTTTAATTAAGGATGGCCCCGAAATGTATCATGAAAATTGACGAAGAATGCACAAAAACGAAGTACCGTTTGTTGCTGTTATTATTGATATTTGCTTTTAGATGTTTCATATTTGAAGAGAATACTGACATCTTTAATTAATTTTTATTAATTATTAATGCTTTAATTTAATTCAAAACATGCCAGACACTTTATTTCTAAACGACGAAATATTTTTTTTATTATGGCCGGCTTAAATTGCTTAAGTTGTGGGTGGAGGGAAATAAAAAGAAACGTATAAAAGAGAGAAACTTATTTATCACTATTTGTAAGCAATCAATAGCACTTCATCTGGTCAGTTGTTAAGCGGTAGCACTTTATAATTGTTTCGGGTAAGTACACACATTTTTTTACTGAACTTTTACGTCGCTTCCTATCCACAACTGGAACAAACTTTCTGCTTTTTATTCTTCTTCTTGCAGTTGTGCGCGCTTGTGTGAATCGCAAACTTTATTGCAACATTCAACCATTTGTTTATTGGCACCCTCTCAGTATCGGAAGGGAAACCTTATAAATTATCAAATTTTTGACATTTCTTTCTCTGCTCGGTCGCCGTTTGTCGGCGCGATCCGCCAAATAAACTCGCAGCATAAGGAGTAAAGATTCGAAAACCTTTATGCCAACTAAAACAAATGATGCGAATTATTTTCGATGTGACTCTTTCTACCAAAGCGCGTTGCTTTCTCACATTTTCGCTCCAAATACGCTCATAAATTCAACTCCGAGATGATTGCAAGCAGCTTTTGCTATTCTTTTACATTCTTCAAAATTTCTGTGCGCCTTTTTATTGCATACCATTAACTATTTTCTTGACATGATTTCATTACGTGTGTTCTGCCGCCAGCGGTACTTCACAATGCTGTTTGCTTGTCGGTTGATTTAATAACAGGACGTGGCGTCAAGGATGTCGTTTAAAATATGATTAAATCATAACGCTACGCTCTTTAGGGACTGGAACCCAGCCGGCGGTAGATTTTTATTAATTCTCGCATGGACGGTGTTAATTAAAATAGACGTGCGCGATGGAAAAAGTCGTGATCGGATTTTATTAAAATTTTACGGAATCAGCGCAACTATAGTGCCTCCTATAGGAAAACGCCAACGCCGGTTCGTGCACAACAATAAAACCACACGTATTGTTTCAAGCGCGTTTCCGAATTTGAATAAAGTTGGAGCATGCGAAGCAGGGCGGTAGGATTCTTTGTTAGAGGCCGACGTTATTAGGTGGCATGTGTAATTTTTTATACCGCTTAGGCGTCCCACATAATCGCTTACTTTTTGTGGGAGATTATTTTTCTTTTGAAATACCAAATCAAAATTTTCACGTATTTACAATATGTGGGAAGAGACAGATCATTTTTACAACTTGACGAGATGCGCTTGTGTTATTTAATTATGTCCGTTGTGGTTGATTAAGTGCCCAATGCAAAAGTTGTGTATTATTAATCTAAAGAATATGTACTTATTTTCAAATTTTGTTTTGATTACTATCATAACTTTTTCAATAAAGGAGTGATACTGTAAAGTAGAGATTTGAAATAATTGCTGTAATAATATAGAGTAATCTAAATCAGCTGATGAAAAAATGGAGTTTGGAGGAGTCCTTTTAGCGCTATAGATTTGTGGATCCCAAGAGTTCTTGGATTTTTTTTGTTCAGTTCAGTTTGTTTGGTTCTTTCGTTGAATCCTGCCGCATGCCTTCTCTGTTTTTGTGTGCTTTCGTCGTCAAAACGGTCCCGCTGACTATTTCTGTAACAGTAATAATCTTACAGAATAGCCGATGTCGATGTATTGATACTTTAGGCAGTCAATGAGTAAAATAAAGAACAAAAGAATTATACGTATGTTTTAAATATCCAAATAATTATCAAAAAGAATTTGTATTTTGAATAGCGCGCCATGATTGTTTAAAAGGATATCTTTTACAATTTCCGACCCCCTTTACAAGTGATAAAGCTTTAGAATACTGAATTCATTTAAATTTTTCATGAACCATGATTTGCTCTAAGTAGACATAAATTACATCTAATCGCCACTCTATTTGTGAAAACTATCATCCGCAGGAACATAAAAGGCACATAATGTCTCGGCAGCAGTTTTCTAAATCTAGGTTTACTTGCGAATGATTTATTAACTTACAATTGAATTCCACGTGGAGACCGACGCGCTCACAATCCGCTCGCTTTCCACCATGAGTGCGAACCTGGACAACGCAGGTATTTGCTTACTCATTGTTTTATAATCATTTCCGCAGTGCGAGACGAGCGACGTCGCCGACAAATGAAGCAAAACAATTCATCGAACCACCTGGTGACTTAAAATATTTACGCTATTTCCCAACAAACCGAGATGAATGAAAACTTTATTACACGCTGGAAAACTAATAAAACATGAGCTCGCTACATGGTGTTGAGATGAGAATGAGAATTGTATTGATTAGATTATTATTGTATATAAAATTATGACGTAGTTGTAATTCAGGGACGGATTTTGTGATTGCCATTCATTAAACTGTCGAAATCGATGATTTGTTGATGGGACGTTTGCAACGCGTGCATTGTTGCACTGCAGTGCGAGCGAATGAAAATCGATAGTTCAGATATTCACCTCCGCAGCGATATGCATTTGTACCCAAAATTTGTGTTGCGCCACCCAATCACCCCCTGCCATCCCCTCTTACCACGATTATTTATCTCGCCGCGCCAGCAATCGAACCATCTCGGTAAACTTGTTCCCCCGTGACGACGACGACGGCGCGAACACCAACGCTTATACGATTAGACCGTAATCTATTTTCGCTCGCGTTCACTCATAATGTCATCGATTTGCGTGCCGTTTTCTTGGGTGGTGTGGTTCCGTTACTCAACGTGGCTCACTCTTTTCGATACGATACCTGCGGGATGACGGCAGAGTTGGTTCGAGCATGCGGAAAAAACTTATAACGTCATGACATATTCTTGCGCGCCACCTGCAACTAGCACATGATCAATATCATAACATTAGTTTGTTTTCTCCTTGCGTCGGCGTGGGCACACCCGACGGTGCTATTCAGTTCGCGAATAGTTTTTTGTCGACACAACGCTTTTGGGGTTGAAGTTTTAAAGTTTAAAAGGGATGATGTGAGTGCCGTGTGCATGACAGTGTGAAAAATTACCTGTTTTAGTCATATTTTTTTAAAGTCAACCAAACGTTTTATAAATAATTTTTATTTTTAGATTTTAAGTTTTAAAAAGTTTTATGTTTTTTCAGAATGTTGGCGCATGGTTTTAAAGTGAATAGATATCGGATAATCCAGGTCAAACTGACGATGACCAAGTTTTATTATTAATGTTATTAGGCATTTTGACAGGCCGTCCCAAGTTAATTACGGAGCAGGATGTCGTTTACCCACCCGGCAAATGACATACTTTATTTGTTTAAGCGTTGCGATTTTGTTCAAAATAATTATTACGTTAA
>JAODGE020013689.1:0-14041 GCA_027574965.2 Ecitophya simulans | reverse complement strand
GCAACATTTTTCTTCTCTCCGCGCGCGCCCGAAAACGTTGTTAAAATTTCCGTTTGTCCGAAAGGATAACGCGACGCTCTGTAATTCGGGCGTGCGGCATTAACATGTCAAAAGCATGCGCGCGGTGGAAGGACAATCGGCGAAGCGACGCGCCACGCGTCGGTTCGAAAATTAAAGGCCGCACGCGACCGTGTGGACAAAGCGACGTCACGACTGCCGGGCGGTAGTCCTGTCCTGCTGTCCGTTGTCGGCCGCCTCTCGTCCTGCGTTTGCGCGCGCACGCGCTAACAGCTGCCTTCAGTTCCCGAATTTGTTGGTACGAAAACAGGGCCCAACAGCAGCGCGCTTCTTTGGTGCACTGGAACGGTATTATGCGATATAATCCTGAGTGCTGCACTACGTACGGAAAATACTCAATTTGCCAAACTCAGTTGATGTCGTAAACACATTTATTAGATCTATGGCTAATTTTCACCAGAATGTTCTAAATTGTGAGCAATTTATTTGAACTTTTTATCGAGATACATTTCGCAAATTGAAAAGTTTTTCTTGCAGACTTATGACTTCTTTTTAAATTATGCTACGCCTTTTGATACGTTAGAAGCGTGACTAATTATTGTATATTAAGGGTATTTATAAAAACTTTTGTTTATTTTTTTGATGTTTTTTACAAGTTTTTACTGATAATCTTAAATCAAGATTTGTTTTTCTTTCTGTGAGTTTTGTGAAAAGGCATTTATAGAGTCGAAAACATTTGTTATAATTTGTGATAATCGAAACCCACCATTAATTATTTATTTTCTGATGTTCCTATCTGTCAATTTTGCAACACGATTTGTTTCAGTAATCGATGACGTTCGGTGGCATTCGATCGACCATAAATTCCAATTTTTTGCTCGACGTCCTGATCGATGAAGTGACGATAACCTGGCTCGAGTGTCATCTCCGCGCGTGCAAAATTTACCGCCGAATATTCGATGAAAATGAATTATGTTTGTTTAGCTTTGTTAATACTTCATTGTTAAATTCTCAAAAAAGCTGCCAAACATCACTTTGATAATTTTTCTATATTTTATGATTGCTTCTTGAACTTTTCTTGTGCGCTAATTTATTCGTGATCCGCAAGGAGAAGAAATCAATAGCATTTAGGAGTGTTTAACATCCGCTAGGGTCTCCCTGCAAGTCCTTGAGATTCCTTCAGATTCCTTTCAGTCTGCGACGGCATTGTTGTCATAGGATATTGGAATGTGTACCTTGGGTGCCTGCGCGTCGCGCAATCCCAATAAAGCCTCTAATTCCTGTCTTAGCACTAGATTTCGCTTCGCGCGAAAGACGCGCCCGATATCCCAGCAAAGCGGGCATCGAAGGGCGCGGCTAATTATTATGCAAAATGCGTTCGCCAATATTCATGAATATTTCACTACAGTTTAATCAAAACAAAGTAAAGCAAAATATTGCAGGAAAAATGAGAGCAGTTTTGAAAACTGGTAATAGACCACGCCCAGTCACAATTTGATTCGATCTTGGCACAATTAGTTTTAATCATAGACAATCACAAATTTGATATACTTAATAAACTGGATATAAATTTGAATATTTTTGAAAATTGTAATAACAAAACACAAAATTCCTCAAGTAAAACATTCCAAGTGTAATGTACAATATTCGCTTTCTATTGGTTGCAATTAGATTTAATAATAGACCGCGCTGAAATCGATATACTTGCCTACTTGATAAAATGATTAAATTAAACAAATAAATAAAGGCTTAATGAAATTGCGGCAGAATGGTTGGCATGAATTTGATGAAAGGATATTTTTTCATCACGTCTTTCGGGTTGATTTGCGACCGCAATCGAGCTCCAGGATTCACTCCGACCGGCTGCCAACTGAGGCAATTTGTATACCGCATTGTCGATTTGGCGGTCATATTTTTTCACTTCGCTTATTTTCGTTGTGTGCGCAACGGCTTCTCGAAACGCGGTGAAATATTCCAATGTTTTCGATTAGTTAACCGTGTGGAATGAAATAAACAAAACGAAATCGATTTATCGGAAAGTAAGTAACATATATATTTTGAATAAAGATAGGAATTCTACACACTCTCGCACTGTTCTTCTATTGTCTAACAATATTCTGTACAAAAAAATACGTGTTTTGTACAAGTTGTTAAAATGAATAGTTTGTGGGGCGTGAGTAATTACACATGGGCGGAGCACAAAAAACGAATAGGCGTGGTCAAAAGTAAACCGTTCACCAAAAGTAATTATGTTTACGTTTTATCCCCACCGCCGACTCTTTTCGTATTCGATGGTATTTTCTCCGTCATAAGAAAATCATCTCCGGCGCATTGCGCACGGAGATATCTTTCATTTTCGTTTTCTTCCTTTTCGTCTATTCTTCCGCCTGGATTTACGCGCGCGAGCGTTTGTGACGTCGCCGTTCGTTATTATTTATTCCGCGCACTTCGTTAGAATAATCTCCCGCAGGAGGTAGGATTACAGCGCGAGTGCAGGCACATCGAATATCAAACAACAATGCGCGCGCCGAGGGGCGCGCGAGGGAAATATCAAACGAAGCGGAAAACCTCTAAAATAATTTCACACTGCGACGCGTCGCCAATATGTCGAGTGCGCGGCGCGCGCAAACTCAAAAGAATGCCGCCCGTCAGGACGACGAGGACGAACGCTGGAATGGCGGAAACGGCAAAATATCCCAGGCAAAGACTGCCGCTGTCGATGTGATACTGTTGTGGATATTTTCAGACGTTTGCGAACGTTCGAATATCAAGCAGACAAATACAGAAATGTTGCGAATGCGGATTTGCATAGTTTCAGCAACATATTACAGTCGTCTGTGTAAGGAGAGCGCAAATTTTATTCAAATGTAATTACGCGTTTGAATATAGTTTCGTTTTTGTCAACGCATGAGTCGTCCTTTGAGACGGATCATTAATAAGCGCGGATTTGGCTGGGAGTCTATTGTCTTGTCCGCCCGTCCCACGATTATCCGAAGTCGCGCTCGTTTAGCCCGTTTAGCGCGACACGACAAGGGCGGAACTAGCAACAAACCATCTCGCCGCCGCCGAGGGCCTTATTCATTAGCCGCGTCCGAGCGCGCATTTTCGCTCGCCGGCGACATTTTTTGCCCGCGTCCACGTCCGCAGGACGCACGTTTATGAACTATCAAAGATGATCGCTTCATCTCTGCTCTCGCGTCACGAGGCACACCAGCCGACGACACAAAAACCCGCAGTTTCTTGCAGCGAAAACGGTCGGCGTAGCGCGCGGCTTTGTTTCGCCAGCGGTTTTTCTATTGAATTTCTTCCCAGTTTGCGAGGGGCGCGGCAAAAAGTTCATCAAGTTTAGCGAAGGCGTCGGGCGCGTATAGTAATCCAATCTTGTTCGGTTCGGACTCACCGCGGATTAGGCGATGGCCGGACGCCCGACTGGGAGGAGTAAATCAGACGAACGGCGTTGATAAAATATTCTCATCACTCGTTCGTCCACTTGAATCTGCTTTGCGCGCACCCGGCAGAGCATTCGACGACGGCGCGCGGAAATTTAATAAAAACAACCGGAGCGACACAAACGCAACAAACAGGTCGATAGGAAGAAGGACACAGGTCGGCGCTTGTTCGTGGGGAAATCCAATAGATGGGAATTGAAACGCCTAAGGATCGAACGTTTTCTAAGAGAGAAAAAAAAAAGAAAAACAATTCGAACCTGTCGTGCGAATTGGTAAAGTTGGTCGATGTAGGTGCTGAAAACTAAATTCAACTGGACGAAACGATAGATTATTATATTTCGCCAACTGCGGTCGGCATAGTCTAGGAAACAGCCGACAGGATACAAGTATGTAAATTTGCTGAACGTGTACACGGGCCGAGCGAGCCAGGTGCGAATGGTTTACAGATATATATCTATTTGATGAAATATCCTGGGAATTAAACTCGTCTGCTTGAAGTGCATGAATATTTCAATCGTTGACTGCGAGTATATCCGACATTCAACGGATATTTGCTATCAAACACTAAAACTATCAGATGTTTCCAACTTTTTTATTTTCTCCAAAATGTCTGCAACTAAACTAACATTGGATTGTTTTGACAGATGTACCTTATAAAATCATCAAAATTTATTAGAAATTACGCTTTACTTTTTATAACATTTAATATAACTTAAATATACTATGCCTTTTCATTGCTGTCAAATCTTACAATTCTTAAAAATATAATTTTTTTTAACCACTATATTTTGTTTCAGGTAAATTACGAAATACTACAAGAAGGATCATTGTAATGCCAAATACACTTTTGGGTAAGCAAATAGCGTAGGGCCACTTGAGGTTCAAAAATTTGGAATGACACAAATTGATTGTATTGCATACCGATATCATTTAAGAAACATATGTCCCACTGCTCAACTAGCTCTACTCTATCCAACACAAACATTTTCAATCAAGAGCATTCTAATAATGCACGCATTATCAAAGCTCCCCGTCGCACGGCCCAAATTTGATAGCATCATGGCATCGGTATTGGGCCAACGATTCGCTTCCGACCGCACTGTATGCATTCGTGTGCTAGAGATAGTTTGCAACATGAACATTCGATTCATTCGAAATTGGCCCGACCGCAGGCGGGGTGGTTGCATAACGTCGGCGTCCGGTCCTGCGAACGGACCCGGCCGACGGGCGAGGAGGAGGGTGGTTTCGGTCGAACGGTGGGCGGGGCGTCGGAGGCGGCGCGAGGCGCATGCACACGCGTGCAAATGTGCAACGCGTCGCTCGAGTGCCCCGCGCGACGGCGTTCAAACAACGCCCGCAAACAATGCGCGCGCGGTATCGTGCGGTAATATCGGCGGCGCGGGGGCGAAACTGATTACGATACAATTACATTCATGCGTCGCGAACGCCCGACCTTTATTAAGTCACGCGACGACTACAAATTGGCGGTCTGGAATTCGCAACGCCGCGCGAGATATAAGTGATTACAAGCGCCGCCCATTTTCAATTAGCGTTCTTTTCGCGCCCCGCCCACTCCGCAGCGAAACGGCCCGAATTGCGAGCGAACGCGAAGAAAAAAAAACCGCCCTACGCTCGTGCGTTTCGGGCGAGAGAGAGAGCAATAAAATGTGATTAATACGTCTAATTAAGACCGGAAAGTCCCGAAAGTCCTGACGCTCACGACTTGCCGAACTACGATTCATCTCGCGGCGCGAACTTTCGCGCCGAGAGAAGCGTAATTTAAATAAACTAACCGTCAGCCGGCGTCGCGTCGCGCGAAACTCGTCGCGAGTTGATTTTAAGGATTTCCTCGTTATGCCATTACGACTAAGCCGCGCGCGCCGTTGGCCACCCCCGCCGCCCCCAGCCAGCCGGTTGCCAGTGTTTGGCCAGCCGGATGAAATTGGATCGAGCGCCGCGGCAAAGAAAACAACATTTTTCCGAAAGTCGGAAATTCATCGCAAATTGGATTGTTGGTCAGCGACGGCTAACGCGAGGCTTTCCGTTTTTAGCGCATTTTCCACTGTTTGCACGGAGCTAATCTTTTGAGTTGGCACGACATTTAAATTTCATTCCAGCCACGCCTAGGCTAATGTAAACTACGCCCATTCAACTCCCATTCACTTTTTAAAGATAATACGTTGAATAGTCTTGTGAGAATTTAAAAACATCTATTGTTGGCTGATTGACTATCAAAATTTTATTGTTCAATATATTGACGAGTTTATTATCAGACATTTGAATATTGTTACTAGTCATATTTTTTAGTTATCCAAAGTTTTATTTTTTGAGTTAGCACAACAGCCCGGTCTAATGTAAACTATGCCCATTCAACCCTACCAAATTTACTTTTTAAAGATAATACGCTGAATAGTCTTGTCAGAATTTAAAACCCATTATTGTTGGCTGATTGACTCTATCAAAATTTGATTGTTCAATATATTGACAAGTTTGTTATCAGACTTTCAAATATTCTTACTAATCATTTTCTTTAATTTGTCAAAATTTGTATCGATACAATCATGATTTTATTAATTAATATATTGATAAATATAAATAGAAATGGTCAATATATTGATTTATTTAATTCTTTAATGTAAACAAAACTTATTAATAGTTAAGAACCACTTTCTCATCCAGAAAAAAAAAGTTTAAGAGAAATTCGTGGAATATTTTTTAATAATGTTTCATTGCTTCTTTGACGTAGTCAATGTTTTCTTAATCAATATATTGACGCGTTTTATTGTTTTCATTTTTATTGTAATTTGTGGAATTTAAAATACTGCCAGACGGCATAATATTTGGCGCAATATCAATTGTTTTCTCAAACGATATCGACTTTGATATTGATATTGAATGAGTCGCAGCGCAGAAATAATGAAACAGAATGAATGTTTCATTTGATTGCGCGTTTGGAACGACGAAACATCGATCGAATGCATTATTAAAATCGTCTCGAACAAGCCGAGAGACACGAATATGTGCAAAACGTACGGAGCGGGGATGGGATCGAAAATAACTGGGATGTAAATGTCAGAAGGTAAATCACAAACAAAATAAGACAGCCTGTTGTATCTCGAGCGGATGTACATCAATCAGAATGAAAAGGACGCAAATCTAAATGATTGAGAATCGCATCAGAATAATATCAAGCCACGCCTTCGGTTTGCAAGTAGTTCCATTTTTAAAATGTGTCAAGACTCCTAAATATCGGGATTTGGAAGATGCCTAACAATAGTATTTTGAGCTGATTTGCATCAAGCAGAAGAAAAAGAACACAAATCTAAAGGATTGGAAATAGCATTAGAGTAATATTAAACCTTCTGAAGCTTCTTAAATTCGCATGATATTTCAATTTTATTTAAGCAAACGTTTTTTTTTGTGCCGTGAATAAATCGGTCCAAACTTAATTATAAATAATTATTGGTTGATAGACACAATCAAAATTTGATTGTTCAATTGCAGGTTTTATTTGTGTGATAATTTCTATCAGATATCAGTTACTAAAACTGCTTTTTTGAATAAATACAATTTAATCCACGCCCATTATATATTAAGAAGAAAACAATTTACCAAGTATTAAGAACTGATTTAAGTTAATATTAAGTTCCGCCCTCTGTTTGCAAGTGGGCGGAGTTCAACTTTTAGAACTCGTCGAGATAAGGACGTATTGCAAGGCGAAAAGTAAACTTTAAAATCGCGTGTCTTCCCTGCTCGCTAACAACAAGAAAGATAAAAATGCTAAGGTCCTGGAATCATGTCGAATTATGCCTTATTATCCTACGCTCCGCCGTCGCGCGGCGCATAACAAGCGCGAAAAGATTGCAATAAATTGCGCACGTGCGCGCTCGCGATGAATGCTGATATATTGCGCAATCGCGAGGACGCGTTACACCTGCGCGTTATCTCTCGTCCTGTCGTCCTCGCCGTCGGGCTTTTATTTCATTTCCCATTTTCGAAACGCGCCGCGCGCCGACCCGGAGCGCGTTCCGTCGCCGCCATTTGTTATCCGACGCGTCGGGGCTTTTGTACTTTATGGATCTGCACAGATCTGCACGTACACGCGGCAACGCCGCGCAAGATACAAGGACTCACGCATCCCGCTAAAAAGGACACGCTAAAAACGAACGCGCACGCTCGAAAACGAAGAAATATGCCACGCCCAGCCGGAAGCCACCGAACTCGCATTAATATTTACGCGGCCGTATGTGCCCCAACGCAGAATCGTGACTCCTGCCGCTGGATCGGTGTCGTCGTCGGTTTGTTTTGTTGTTCCGACATTGCGCCACGCTCGAAAACCAATATTTCATTTTAATTCGGAACGTCACGCGCACATTTCGTTACATAATGCGACGAGGTTCAGCGTCCTGCAGCTAGCCGTATCCTGAAAAACACGCAGCAGCAACAGATATTTATGCTGCGTTTTTAGGAAACTTGAAAGCAACGAAAACACAAGTTCATTTCGTACTTTTTTCCGCGCGATTTTCCCAAGAGGATCAAGGACGATTGCAAGGATAACTGTTGTTCTGCGAGTTTTTATTTATTTCCTTACGCTGGTAACAATGAGAGTACTGCCATTGAAAATATGACGCGCGCCGTATTGTCGAGATATAAAAATCGTCCTGCAACCAGTGTCCTGAATCCTGCAGGAATTTCTTTATTTTTTGTATCATTTGACAACGTCTACAGATTCAAGTGATATTTTCTTTTTATTTTTGTAGTAATCAATTTCTTCTAATTTAACAATGAACAAATTTGCAGGAATCCTGCTGACCGGCAATAAATAGTGAACTGAATTCAAAAAAATTGTTATAGCATGTTCTATAACTCACTAACTCACGAGTGGCTAATCCAAGGATAATTTCACAGGTGGAGTTAAAATCCAGAGCGAAAATTTTCAAACTGCAATTAGTTTATGAGTTCGCCGACAGCAAGAAAAACATTCCACGCACTTTTGGATAAAAAGCGCCGCAGCTAACATATGCCGCATGTGCGGCGAGGATATTTAGTCCTGCGAGGCGACAGGACGACACTTCACTTCAACAAATTAATTGCTGCGAATTTGCTAAAAGCTCCCGGCGCGGCGCCCAGGGACAAAGTGCGCGAACAAAACTCCGGACTTGCCCGGACTACGCCGGCTATCGCCAGGATCAGGACATGCAGGACAAAATATTTGTTGTTTTTTGTTCGTTTTGAGCGCTGCGCAGACTTTTAATAGGTATAGAATGGAATCGGAAAAAACAACGCGGCGAACGGCACAAAATAAGGACGAACGTGAGGACGAAAGGCGATAAAAGCTATCCGCGCCGGAGTCGCTTTATCTTCCGAGAAGCAAAGGTTGAATAAACACATAAAAATCTTTTACGGACGGCTAATAACGTCATCATTTCATCGCAGGACGAAAAGAAAAAACGACGAGGCGCCCGCAGCGCGCCCTTCATTAAATTGAGTTATTTCGCGGCGGTAAATATTACTTACCGAGACGCGCATGATTTATGCCCCGCTGACTAGGTACGTCGTAATAACTATACAAGTTAAGCACTCGCCGAGCCGGCCTCCCCAAAAAAAAAGACATAAAAATGAATGAAGCCGCCAAGACGACGCGCCGAAGGATAACACGCAAGCGCCCCGCGACCTCCGAGCGGATAAGAGGGACGAGGCGGAAAATTTGCATTTTCGTAAACGGCCCAGATGCTTCGCAGTCATAAATTAACGAAACGTGGCGAAACATCAAAACGCTGCGAGGGTTAATGAATGAAAAATGGTAAAGTTTTCGCCATTTAAAATTCAGATTAGTCGCGGCATTAAAACCGTTGTTAAAAGATTACTTTCTAGTTGTGCGGGTCGAAGTGAAAAACTACGAATTTAATTTTTGCTGTTTTCGGGTTAAACGAAAGCAATTTGCAGAAGTATCTGGAAGTAAATAAGATTTGCCACTGCGCGCTCGCAAAAAAAAAGGAGCGCGGATGTAAAACGCGGGACCATAAACACAGATATAAGTTATAATCGTAAACTTCGTTTTCGGCGCATGTCGCGCGTCGTAACGAGCCGTTTTCTTTGGTTCAAATTAAAACTTTCCATTTCCATTTTGGCTTCGCCGCCGGCTGCAGGATAAGCAATTTTGTTCGTCGACGCGTTTTTGAATCCTCCTCGGCGCCGGCGAAAAAAAAGTAATACAAAGATTACGAAAATTGCCTCGGGGCGAGAGAAAATAAATAAGGAAACAGTTGCACAAGGTTTGAATATTAAAGCAATTAAAATTTCAATGAGAAGTTCCAC
This sequence comes from Ecitophya simulans, assembly GCA_027574965.2. Lineage (NCBI taxonomy): Eukaryota > Metazoa > Arthropoda > Insecta > Coleoptera > Staphylinidae > Ecitophya > Ecitophya simulans. The sequence continues at coordinate 4,256 of JAODGE020013689.1, read as the reverse complement.
CCCTTGTCAAGAATCGGTTGTCAATTAAATTGTGTTTTCGTAAAGATTAATCACTTTTTGCTGTGAGTCTTTGGCATTTTTAACGCCGCTTGTAGAACTCGAAGTCCGCCTCGAGATTTTCCCAGTTTTTACCCTTTACGTGACTTTCTCGCACGGTTTTTCAACTTTTCACGTCATGTCATCGTCGTCTTGAAGCCGTAGTCGGTTGTCGCGCGACTTTCTTTCGCAGGATGCTTCAGCTCGCCACTCGCTCTCGGCAATCAGGACATCTAGACGACAAGCGGTGACGCGACGCTAAACTCGCGTCGAATGTGAAGGCGCCGGGTCAACAAAAAGGGATTTCGAGCGTATGACTGACTTTCTGACGCGACTGTCACTAATCTTAGAACAAGCCCACTTCGCAGTGTCGGAGAGACGCCCGAAATGCGCAAAGAATAATTTAAATAATGAGATATTTCAATTTGTCTCCTGTGATGTACTGCGGAGAAAAATTGGGGGAAAAAAAGCATTCTTTGTAAGTCTCTAATATACTTGGAACAAAGAGATTTTCTTTTCTGGCATAAAAAAATGTTGGTATGGGATTTTCTGCTTTTCGTTTTTTCAGTTTCGCGTTTTTTTTATTTGATAAAAGAGAAAAGTTTAAATTTAATCACATCAAATAAAATCAAATTAGACTTGCCAGTGCTCTGTGCATAATTGATTCGATTTTTTAATCTTGTGCTTGTCCAGTTTCTAACAATATGTCTAAAAACTCGCTGCGCATAATTACTTTTCTGCGCGCAGAAAAGCCATCGAAACGAATTTTCGAATTTATGTTTTCGTGAGGAAATCCGAAACCCGACTGTTAAACTTTTCGCTTCCGGACGCGGGCGGCGGCGAAACATTTATTAAGCGTGTGGCAATAATTGCAAGCTGTGCGCGACCTTCAAACGCGTGTAACTTTTCCGCCTCGGTCGCGGTCGTTATGCATAACAAGCGCAGCAATCCAATGGAAATGTCAATCCGGCTTCTTTGGCGGCGACGGGCGGCGGCGGCGGCCGACGAGCGGTAAACGAACGCGCCCCGTCCGCTTGCCAAAGTTCGTCTTAATTTATTTTCGGCCAGCGCGGCAAATTAAAACAATCTGTTACGTCTGCCGGCGCGCAACGAGCGACGTCGTTCGCTTTTACTTTTCGCTTCTACCGACAACCGACAACTGACATCTTTTTGAACACCCACACGCTCCAAACTACACATGGACGTGCGCAAATAATTACCAGTTAACAATGACAGGGTATAAATATTCTACGGTGTTATTTTTACATTTGGAGAGGTAGCATTTACTGGTAAAATTAGTACAAACTGGTATTGCATGCGTAGAATTTTTAAGAAATTGTGCCAAAAAACAAAGTATTAGACAATGAATTTCTTCTTAAATTTACAAAATTGATAGAGTTTTTGTCAGTCTACAACAACCCGTTGAATTTTTGACATGGCTCTCGCATATTTAGCAATGCGGTTTCGATTCGTCGCTGCTCGATGGGTCGAATGGGTGATTCAAATGGGCTGTATTGCCAAATATAAACTTACTCCAACATTAATATTAATATTTGCTATATTCTTAATATTCTTTTTTATTTTTTATGTACACGTCATATACCGTTGTTTTATTCATTTTGTTTCTCATCGATGTAAATATACAGCCTGCGTTCAATAAATTACTTTCATAATTAGATTACATTTATACGCGCTTCTATTAAACAATAAAATTTTTGTCAAATTTTTAAAATGTTTACTGCTATTAAAATATCAACTTTTCGTTCTAATGATTTTTAGTGAAAAACAACACTGTAAATATTTGACGGTGTACATTTTACATCAAAATGAATAAATACTTTCTTGAAAATTTTATTCAAACTCAACAGACATTTTGATGATTACCGGAGATATTTTCTTAGGATAAGCGGAATATCAGACCGAGAATTTCAATTAAAATTCAGAGAATTTATATCTGCCTTTAGTAATCCAATTTGCGCAGTTGATAGCGACATTACATAAAAGTTTCATGATGATATTCTTTCATAGAATAAGGTAGATTCTTTTTAGTGAAATCGGTGTAAACTAATGATAGTTTTCGTTGAATTTCTGAGGAGTATTCTCAAAAAGGAACTGGGATATTAGGTCATGAATTTCAACCCAAATTTCGAAAATTTGTACCCGTCTTTAGTTATCCTGCTTTTCTCAGAACTGCGCTAGCGGTAAATTTCAACGACAGGCGACATTATTCTCTCAGCGTGTATCCTCCGGCAGCATCTCTTGGGACGATTGCAATTTCCCTACCGAATGTCGAGTGACAGTCGATCCATTACGACGACAGGGTCAAAAAGCCAAAGACTAAACGCCAAACAAATCATTACTCTTTACGCTGTTTGCAATCCGGACGGAAAAGCCAGATAAAATCTATTTGCAACGTGACCTAACATAACTTTTTTTTCTAAATATTCCGTACGGGTTTACAAATATATATTCGTCTAATTAAAGGTTTTCGTTTCTCTTTGTTAACACCAAACTTTCTTGAAACTTGTCACTAAAATTTCTTTTAAAAAATGAATAAAGTTTTGAGTTGTAGATTGAAGCAGACCTTAAACACAAAAATTGATAAATATCTGCAATAATGTTCATTCACATTGGGCGTTAATTTGCGGCTAAGTACTCGCAGATTCATGATTTAATTTCAACTGTTGATACTGTTGATACTGTTTCATGCTAACGTCCAGAGCGCTCACACCAAGCACGTTTTGCTTTAATATGCAAAATGCTAAGTGATGCTTGCACAATGGACGAAACTTTAGAGTTGCGCGACAATTGGCGGAGTTTAAAGTGGAACAAATTGAATTTTTGGAAAGTTTGCTTAGGTTATTTCAATACCGACCAGATGACACCATCTATTGTTATCTACTGAATAAAATTATTTAAAATTTCACCAAATAGCTTATTAATAAACTAGACGTGAAACTGAAAAAAGAAAAAGAAATTCACACGATTATGAAAAAAATTTAAAAATCAAAATTAGACTAACGTCAGCTTCTCACAGCTGTTATACGTTACCTAACCACACCGACGAACGTGTGCTTTTGCAACTAGAAGTGAAATTATATTTATATTATGACATTATTTGCGCTTAACGCACCTAAAAATCGTAGCAGAAGTAATGTCGATTGAGATCGATTGCACGTGACGTAATTCGAAATTTCCAATAAATTAGTTCGAGAACGTTGTCATTTACCACTTTATTGTCTGGCGATAAGTGGAAACTTATTTAAATGCAATTAAACCCCGCAAACCGGTAAAATCCGCCGGCCTCGCCCGACAATAATCGAGCGGGTAAATGCGCAAACTTTTTAATTGTCCGCCTCCCAAATCCGGGCGGTGGCACGCGGCCGGCCGGCGGCGTTGCGCTCGTTGTCTTGCCATCGCGCCGGAGTGAGCAATTTAACGAGTCGATAGTAAATAGAAGTAAGTGCGAGTCGAAGGCGCGAAAATAACTAGCACCGCTTAATTTTATTTTACGACCGGCGCCCGTAAAACCGCCGACGACGAGCACCGAGCGAAAGAGATTCGGCGCATCTCCGGTGAATAATTTCAAACTTGACTTTGATGTTTCGATCAGTCGGGCGCGTTTTATTACACCGATTGTTTGGGAAAAGCTAATATAGAGTGCAAAAAGAAGTTTAATAAACGAAAGGATATTTTATAGTATATTAATATGTCAAGTTCCCGGTATAAAAATGACATCTTGATATAAAGAGTTGAGTAATAACTCATGAGCGTTTTACATTTTTGGTATCCTGCAATAAATTAAGATAAAAAGTTTTAGTAGATTAAATTGTTGTGTTATTGTTCACTTTTTTTTTCATTCTAAATGGAAATGTGAAAATCCAAGAAGCAAATGGATTGAAGTGGGTGCAGTAATAAGTAATGAGCGTCTTATATTTATTAAAAATTTAACTGTTTCTCATTAAATATTGCAGCAATTTCGACAACTTTCTTTTACCGTTCAACCAGATTATTGATGTTTCTTTGTTAGAAATAGGTTGGCCTATATTCGAAAAAGTTGAGGAGTCAATTTTGGAGATTCTTCTCATTGCCGAAGATTATTAATGTTAACAAATAATAACGACAGGGTTATTACATTTAATAATTAAGTATAATTGCAATTAGGACAAGACTGGTATTTAGTTTAAACGTTAATGACTTATCACTGGCAGAATTTTATA